>JBBPME010000053.1:0-79716 GCA_038090155.1 Rossbeevera pachydermis
TCTGATCCAGTTGATAACCGGCAGGTGGGAACGGTATATATTCCACATTACCGGGGCCTTTGACTCTCCACGTTGGCACAACTGGTCCAGAAGTGTAACTGGCCAATTCGAAGGTCATCTTGTGGACAGGACAGAAGCGGGGAAGGTTGGTGATCCTGCCACGGCCTGAGTACACGAGCACTATCACTTGATTGATCCTCCCATGACCGCTCTTAGATGCTGACCAGCTGATGTTCTTCGTTCACGATGCAGAATTGGATTGCGGGCCGCACCTGACTCCTCTCTCCGCCATGAAGGAAAGTATCTTTCGGGTCTTTGCATGACCACGCTTCCCAGCTCCAAGAAGGAAACGGGACAGTTTGTTTCGAACCGTCACTCGAGAAGATGGGAATTTCGACATTGTTTCTCGACGAATGGCCCGTGAAAGTCCAGGTCAATGCGTACGAAAATAGAGACTCTGGAAGGCCCCAGAGGAACGTGTCCGTTTGAAGTGCCCCAAGGATACACCATTGAACGCATTGAGTAGATCTGTTTGATAGGTCAAGCGTCGCTGCCGGTAAGTGCTGAGTTGGTCGTCATAGATGTTCATACAGTCTTATGGTTCTAGGTATTCCCCGGAGAGTGTGTCGGTGGAGGTCCTTTGAGGGAATGACGGGTGATGCCGATCGATACCTAGGACTTTTTCAAGAGCTCGCTCTTCTGAGTGCGATGCCGAGCGACGACTCCAATAAACTTGGTTCTCCGAAAATACCAATATCCTATTGGACAAGACTCGCTCTTGGAAAGTCCACGCTCGCTGAGCCCATATAGTATCATCGATTCCATGGTGTTTTGTGGATATCTACGACCGTCAGCAGCTCACAACTTCCTATCTTTAGTATCCTTTGCACCTGCTCTCACGATCCCAATTCAACACCCGGAAGACCCATGTTCGCATTATCCCCAGCAGCAACAATGATGGTAAACCACGCCTTGGAATAAATTGCGGCCATCCGCGTTATCTCTTGTTGCATCTTCAAGTCATCCTGGATGATACAAAGAGAGTCTGCTCATGTATAGCGCTCCCCAATACCGCGTACCAGCGTTATTGAGTCTCGGATGGTAGCTGGGATGGGCAAGGACCGCAGTGAGCCTGTCTTGCGAAGATATTCCGTGTTCTCTGTGAGATGCCTGAATACGGGAGACGTGCCCCAGACGTAACTCAGAGCAACATGAAGACATCTCGAAGGTGTTGCTACAAGACAGGATTCGATTACGTCAATCACAGAGGTTGGTTCCTTGCCGATGTTTTGTGGAAGATCAAGCGATGGGGTACATTCCGTTCCGTGTTCGCTTTCGCACTGGTGAAGCCATGCACGGATGAACTGTTTGTTTGCTTGTGTGTCGACGTATCTGTCGCCATTTGTCAAGGAATCCCTCTTCCATTGGCCGGGAGACGGATGTATTTTCTGTATCAACGCAGGATCTTGCCTTCGGCCTTGATCAACTTGTGTGACCCTTGCGACCCAATGGGAAAAATTGCCGAAAGATTGCCGAAAATTGCCGGATAACGCCTCATCACTTTGACACTGCCCTCATTCGAGTACAGGTGTTGCACCATTTCATGGTATGCGTTTTATTCTAGGACTGGTGTCATGGCTGAGATGTATCTTTTAGACTTCTGTGTTGGCCAAATCAAAGTAATCTTTTCGATCCCTGCCAAGACCAGCCAACTCGTCTTTCTGAGTGGGAAACTGCCACCGAAACACCTGGTATATGTCAAATGGTTCACCAAATTCACGGTTGCTCCTGAACCCTCAACAAAAATCTATCAGATCCATAAGGCACCTTGGGGAGGTGAATGTGTAGTATCAGTTGTTCCAGCAGAATTGATTAGTCAAAGTGTTCATTTGATACCAGAATGTCCCATTAGAATGGACGAGTGAGAATGTTCTTGATCTCTGTCTATCATTTCTACTTTAGCTGACCCAGATACTTGACCTCAAAGATTGTGTAGTTTCTTTTGGGTCTCATCTGATATGATGCTCGCTCGCTGTGGTAGTGAACCAAGAGACCAGACAACGAACGAATGCTTGGTCGTTCCCAGAGCAGATCATCAATAACACCAACAACAGTCATATTGTACGAAAGAAAGTGTAAACGTGGGTTGCTGCCCCTGGTGGCCATTCGTTCGCTTGACACCCCTTTCCCTTGAAACCGTTCCGAGTCGCCAAAGGTCTCTGGTTTCTCCCATCGTCCCTTGAGAGGTTACGTGACGGTCTTGAACGCCTCGCGTATGTTCCACCTGCAGCTTCGCCGCGGTGTCAGGCAGGAGTGCAATATTTCTAGCTCTACGATAGATAGCTGCAAGCATGGTCAGACTTGGAAAAACAAGACAAGACAAGACATACGAACCCTTTTATATAAGGCTAACCCGCGTCCGAATCAAGCCACCCCGCCAGTTTCGCATGCCCGCAATTCGATGATGTGCCCAATCGCCCTGCATTCTTGCAAACGCGTCTTGAAGATGTTCAGGCTGCAATGCCGTCCGCGCTTCAGGTGGTGGAAGGAACAACGAACTCGTAGGCAGCGGCGCGTCATCGTCATCGTCGTCGTCATCATCCCCACCGTCTCTGCGCGCGCGTTTCCCACCGTCCATACCCATCCCGTTCGCTTTCCGCTTACCGAGGAGCGGGGAAGACGAAGAGGGTGTGTAATCGTCCCGGAGATAGGACTCTTCGAGCGACCTCTTTACGTCGAGACCTGCGAGGGTGAGCGAGCGTACCATCTCGAACGCCAGGAAGCCGACAATATCGACAGTATCGTCATTGGGCTTCAAATCCAGATGCGGAGGAAGAGTGAGAAAATCACGAAACCGTTTGGCTGTGTACGAGGTTCTGTCAGTCCGCCAAAGGGAATGCGAGTCAAACGAACCTTTGCGATAAGTAAAGCTGGCCTGTCGACAGTCGGAATAGTGCTGGTATTCCTAGCGGGTCATTTGGCGGGTGGCATCGTCGGCTTCTTTGAGACACTGAATCGAGGCCTCGTGAGCCTCGATATCGTCTTCGTCTTCCTCGTCGTCGGACTGATGGCCTGATTGACGGAGAACTTCGGAGTAGATGGTAGATATTTCCCAAGGGAGCTTGATAGTGATCTTTTGTGCCTTGGCTGCCAACTTGTCTGGAAGAGAGTCAACGAAAGGATGGGAGACAAGTGTAGTACGGACCGTCTGCACCATCCTCGAGAGCTTCGACTTCGACGGCTCCACCGCCATCACCACCACTATCTTTGGCGTGCTTACGGACGTCCTTCCAGGAGAGGTATGTGCGGAGACGGTTGACTTTGCCCCTGTCATGTCGAATGAGGAAGATGAGGTCCTCTGCGGTGAGGTAGCGGGCACCACGACGGTTGGCGTGGGCGCGGGCTTGGAGGATCTGAGCGGAGGTTACGTGGGCACACCGGCTACAGGAAAGAGCTCACGAGTTCGATTAGCTGACTGCGTACGATGTCTTCGACGAGGTTGACGGTCTCATGGTTTGGGTCCTGAATCTCGCCAAACACAAACATCTTGGGAACGGTCGGCTGGATGTTCCGCGGGTGTGAACGGGGTGCGTACCATCTGAGATATTTCCTGGGTGTACCTGTAGTCGCGCTGACCATCTTGTCGCTTGGCTGGTTGAGTTGCGAGGACTGGTGGTGCAGGTGCAGGTAGGACTGGCGTGGATGGAACTGAGCTGGAGGCTGGCTGGGCTGGTTGGATGAGTTCTGGACGTGGTTTGTAGTATTCCATGGTTGACAGATATTTCCCACAACGTCTAGTATATATCAGTCATGTCATCGTCAAGTCCTGAGCATGGCCCAAATTCAGTTCCCGTTATCGGTAGAGACACTCGCCGCCATCAACGACGACCTCCGCCCGCTCGACCCGCCAGACATCCTCCGATGGGCACTCACACATATCCCCCATCTCTTCCAGACCACCGCGTTCGGTCTAACGGGCCTCGTCGCCATCGACATGCTCTCCAAGATCGCACCCTCACCCGCGGACCAACTCCCGCTCATCTTCCTTGACACCCTCTACCACTTTCCCGAGACATACGCACTCGTTGCAGAGGTCGAACAGCGGTACGGAATCAAGGTGAACGTATTCAAGCCCGAGGGATGCGACACCGTCGCAGACTTTGAGAGCAAGTTTGGACAGCGATCTTGGGAGCGCGATGAGGACACGTACGATTTTGCGGTCAAGGTTGGTCGATCGTGCAGGATGGTGTGTCGTTTCTGACCCTTATATTGCAGGTTGAGCCTGCGCAGCGCGCGTACAAGGTTTTGGACGTTCGTGCAGTCATTACTGGTCGCCGAGCATCTCAAGGCTCGGATCGTGCGTCTCTGCAGCCGCTAGAGGTCGATGCGACTGGCCTTGTCAAACTCAACCCCTTGTTTGCCTGGAAGTTCGATCAAGTAGAGGACTACATCAAGACGAACAATGTTCCACGGAACAAGCTCCTTGATCAGGGATATAAAAGTGTCGGGGACTGGCACAGCACGGTCAAGAGTGGAGATGGTGATGGGGGGGAGCGGGCCGGTCGCTGGGCAGGCAAGGAGGAAAAGACGGAATGCGGACTACACAAGGACTACTTTGCGATGAAAGCTAAAGCCAAGGTTGTGTTGGATCGTCATAACTGTGTCTCTGGAACTAATCCTAATCTACATACAGGCCGCGGCAGCTACACAGGGAAAAGAGGCATAGAAATTCGTCGGATGCAGAGTTTGTAGAAGATGGAATGATATTGCAATGTTTGTGTCGACAAGTTCGGCCGCATCTCTCAGCTTCGTTTCTAGATTTCTCTCAGTCTAGCACTAACCAGCGAACGTAAGTCGCAGGGAAATTGCAAAGTAACACCACCGACACCATTACACTGAGAAAGACTAAGACAGAACAAATGCGTATGGCAAACACATTGTAAAAGGAACATAGCTCAAGGGAATCGAGCAGCATGTAAAAACATATCATAGACATACCCGTATTGGCACATGAGCCAGTATTTGACAATGAGGGGAAAGGAAAACGAAAGCATGACGAAATATGGACACTAGTGTACAGCATTGAAGGCGGAAGGAGTAGGAGTAGGAGTAGGAGAGTAAATCCTTGGGTAACTTATTTCTTCTGTTCAATCTTGGATTAAGCGTAGGGGTTGACACTGTACACTTTGATGACGGGGGGACTCTTGGTCAGATCTGCTGTCACGATTACCTGGCAAACAACGTCAACGACATCACCCCAAAACTTGCTTATTACTTACCGGAACCGTCATTAGTTCCCTGATATCCTGGATCTTGTGGCCCGATGGGGTCGTCCTCAAGCCCTCAAACACCGGTTCGACCTTCGCGGCCGAAATAAGGCGTTGCTTCGACGTCTCCGTCTCTCTTACAATCTCTTCGTCCCGCCCAAGCACGATCTCATCTTCCTCAACATCGTCCTCGTCGAAAAGAGCCTTCTCGTCATGGAAGGAACGTGATGCTACCTCCATCTTGGCAGCGTGTGCCTCGGCATTCTGCTTGACTTTCTTCAAGTGTTCATCGTCGCTATTTTCTGCAAGCCAAGTGATGACATCCTTGCCGGACCAATAAATCTGAAGGGTATGACTGTGCTCATCGTATACATGGTTCTGAGTGAACGATTAGCATGCGTGTAAACAAGTCAATGAATTGCCCAGCTCACATCGATGGGCATCTGGTCTACGTGGACTCTCTTTTCGATGCCAAATTCAGGAACCAGTACGTCAAAGGCAGCATCGAGTACATTGACAACCCGAGCCTGTCGGATAACCGGCCCATAACGCTGTGTCAAGTCCGAGATAAAGGCGCAGAGGAAAAGGTGGATGGACTGCTCCTGCGCCAGCTTCGCGGAGTCTCGTTTACTGGGAAATAATCAGCAAGGTCGACTACAGATGATCTGGCTACATACATGTTACATTGCTGAGCGATTTTCGCAACGGCATCCCTGTCCATGGTAAACTTCGGGTCGCCTGTGGATACGAAATCAATTGCCATAATATAATGGCCCTTGTCCCACTCACTTCCGCCTTGGAGAACAGATTCAAGCTGACGATGTACCAAAATGTCGGCATAACGCCGAATAGGTGAAGTGTAGTGCGTGTAGAGAGGGACATTCAGGGCGTAATGTCCATACTTGGCGATATCCAACATCCCAGCACAGAAATATTTGGCACGTTGAGTGGCTTTGAAAAAGAGGAGTTCGAGTACAGTCTGAGCAGCGGGATTGGTGATTGCATCAAAGGACTTCATGATAATCCCTGGGGTGGAAGTGTCTATCTCCACGCCCAGACGCCTGGCACGTTCGGAGAAGAGATTCTACCAAGTACTGTGAGGACGAAGAAGCATAGCAAAGTAAAGTACAATACCAGACGCCTTTCAATAGGAGAATCGTGTCTACGGAGAAGGGCTTGTTCAGGGAGGTGAACGGCGATGCGCTGAGCGATGGCGATGTTGGTCAAGAGCATAAACTGGAAAGATCACTTGAGCCTTGATAGCAATCCGGGTCAGAGAGTACATACCTCCTCGACCATGTCATTGGCGGCATTACAATCGGCTTGTCCACAATCCACGGGAAGGCCGTTCTCGTCCAACGTGAACGACAGACGTGAGGAGGAGAGCGTCAAGGCACCGTCTTGAAGACGCCTGGCACGAAGTTGGGTTGCGATATTGTGCAGTGCTCTCACATCCCGCTCAATTGCGGCTACACTGTGTTCCGGTGACACAGAGAGAGAGCCCAATGGCCGTCCATCGATCGCCTTCTGTGCATCGGCATAGGATAGTTTTGCTGCGGATCTTGTGGAAGGTGTTAGTACATTAGCATTAAGAAACCTATAACCACCCACTTAATTATTGTCTTCCCAAACCACTTACTGACCACCTTCCCGTCCGCTGTCACAGTAAAGATAGCAGAAAAGGCCAGGCGTTCGACGCCGGGAGCAAGGCTGCACACCTCCTCACTCAGAATAGGGGGCAGCATCGGCACCGCCCTTTGAACGAGGTATACGCTTGTAGCTCGCTTGCGAGCATCGCGATCAAGCGCAGTGTTCGGCTTTACGAAGTAGGATACGTCTGCAATGTGGACGCCGATGTCGAAAGTACCGTCATCGTTTTCCTTGATGGACAAAGCATCATCCAAGTCTCTAGCCGAACTCGGGTCGATAGTGAAAGCCAGTTCCTGGCGCAGGTCCTTGCGGATCTCGTACTCTCTCTCAGGAACACTGATATATGGTGTGAACAGTAGTTACAGGGCTGAGAAAGAATAACGTACGTCCAAGGAGTGGGAGGGAGGCACTTGAGAACGCTCTCGGAGAATTCTTCGGTAGGGAAGTTGCAATCCTTCAATAAAGCGCTAGTCTCCACTTCAATGTCCCCAATTGGACCAAGTTCCTCAGCCAGAGTACCAAATGGATGAAGAGAAGAAATGGGCTACACTTAGTGTTAGTTAAAGGCAGGATCTGAGGTCTCGAGGACGCACGTGACGCTTGATGCAAGCAACGAAAAGCTTATTGGCATATATCTCGGAATTCTGAACGAAATCCGCAGGTGCTTGTTCAGTGGGAATGGCGATGAGAGGCACACGCTTGTCAGTTGGCTTGAACCAGACGATCTTGGGACGTTCAATCGGTCCACGTCGTGGTTCATCCCCGCGATCACCCTCTCGCTCTCGGCGTTCAGCTTCCTGCTTCTCTTTCGTAGCCGCAGAGGATGGGCGTAGAAGCCCCAGTGTCCCGGAAAAGAGCTGTCCGGGCATGCGTTCGACGACTGCTACAACGTGTCCAGCGAACTGCGGCTTGACTTCGTCTGTGACCCTAAGGAAAGTGTCAGTGCGACTGAAAACTATATCATCAAATTTATCGCACTCTTCATCTTCGAACAACATCAGTCCCTGGCCTTCTACTTCAACATCATCCTTCTTCTTGTCGTCCTTACGGCCCGCACTGGTCTTCAAGTCGTAGGCAGAATTCTCTTCCTTCTTGCGCTTCTTCTCTTCCTTCTCTTTCTTCGTTCCCCACACTTCATCGACATCGAGAAGTTCGACAGCGACAATATCTCCCTCCAAAGCACGATTACGGTCTTTAGAACCACAGATATAGATGTCGGCATCGAGGACCTCCGTAGCAACATACGCATCCGACCTATTACGCTTGTTGACGCGAAGCATACCCACAACTAGCTTTCCTGCAGCCAAGAGGGGCGGAAGAGAAGCTTGAGGGAGATACGGAGCGAAAAGAGATTTGCGTTGCGGCTGACTGGATTGTTGTTGCAGTTGGGACTGGAACTGCTGCTGCTGCTGCTGCAAAAGGCTTACTCCGCCCATGCCCAAGCCCATCATGTTCGCAGCCATCATGTTTGGCAGCATGTTTGGGAAAGAAAATGAAGGCATCTTGTGATGATGACCGCCGGCGGCAGCACGGAACTGTTGCAAGCTTTGCAGCTGAGCCTGTGCTTGCGCGAGATCAGCAGCAAAGGCGTTGTTGCCTTGGATCACACCACCATCTGTACCGGATAGGTTAGGCAAGTCTAACTTGGTAAAAGTTGGTACGTACTGATTCTCCAACTAGAATCAGCTCGGGATGTCGTGCGCGAGTGGCCCCCGAAGGGTGAAGTAAAACCATCCTCTAAACCGTCCTGACCACTGAACGGGAAACTCACAGAACCGACGTTGTTCTGAGGAGTGGTAGACTTGTTGACAACGTTGACGCTATGTCTTCTTCCATGGCCACGAGGTAAGCCAGACGGCTGAGAGTCAGGGCTAATGCCAAGGTTCACCATGGAGTTGAACTGGCCCATCGGAGAGAAATTGGTGTTCCCTCCTAGGCTTGCGGGCAAATTGCTTTGAACGCGTCTATGCCTATTTGGTGCAAGACCAGGTGTTTGGAGAGAAAGAACCGGATTGGAAGCTAGTTGTTGTTGGTAAAGCGCTTGTTGTTGATGTTGAAGAGCCTCTATCTGGTTTTGGATAGCGATCTAGAAGAAAGGGATCAAGACAATAAGAATGATATACACAAAACACACTAAGCGCACCTGCTCGGCCATAATGCCGCTAATGTCGTTCTCTGGCATCCTGTGGGTCTGATCAAAACCTTCAGAATTTGCACCCTGCTGTGGGAACCGGAAGTCGACATCTTCGTTGAGCGGTTCCATGGGCACATTGGAGCTCGTTCGTCGGCGAGCTCCAAACATGAAGTTTGGGGCGAGCTGGGGACGTCCAGTGGGACCAAGGACATCCTGGTCCTGTTGGGCGGCCAAAGCGGCGAATCGGGGAGCCATGAAACTTTGGGACTGCGACCGAGGCTGATGGCCAGGGTTAGGGAAGAAACTCTCAGGCATCTCTCCGTCTTCGTAGGATGCGCCTGTTCCATCCTCCACATCTTCGATCATCGCACCGAGGTGAGGGGAGAAAGAATTGAAATTTCCAGAGAGAGCTGATGCACCGAGCGATGCAGCCTTACGGTGCCGAGCAGCATCTTGCAGGGTGGAAGCGGGAAAAGCCGAAGCACCGGGAAGAAAAACGGGAGCGCCGGCAGGAAGGTTAGAAGTTGGAACTTGTGGAGCGTGCATGGAAGCAGCGAGTGAGTTGTTGGTGGGGGATACTTGGTTGGGAGTGGTGGTCTTGAGATCGTCGATGACGCGTTGGAGTGAGGACAGTGCATCGCTGGACTCCGGGGCAGAGATAGATGGAGGGGCGGGGACGGGAGAAGAAGATTGACCCATCGCAGTCCGATCCTTGGCAGCACTGCTCCGGCTCGCCTGTGAAGAAGGTATGCGGTTGCGATTATTTCCATTGCGTTGACCGCCACCGGTTTGACCCTTGTTGCGAGGCACGTCGGACCTCTTGGCGTCTGCGGGTTTCTTGCTAGTGTCGGAGCCAGATTCTGCACCACCTGCTGCGGTGGAGGGCTTCCTGTTCCCGGAGGGTCTTGGAGCGCCTGGAATATTACCCGCAGCAGAAGAAGGTCTGGCGTTTGACGGCGTCCTCTTGGAACCGCGGGGGACGTTGGACGACTTTTTGGAGTCGTCTTTGAACTGATTTAGAGTGGATTCGTCTGTCATTTCGTGCGTAGCGTTACAGGGATCTGGGCGTTACAGGTTATATCTGGGTGAGAAGGGCAACGTGGTCAACGCAGAGGCCACGAAAGGGACTAAATGCTAGGAACCTAGTAGTAAGAGCGTGGTTGTATGCTGGAAGGCTTGCCCTGTAGGGCTTGTGAGGGGATTATGGAGGTGAATGCCGCGTGCAGGCGTGGATGGATTTTTACTAGTTGTCGTCCCAAAAGACCGTCTCAGTCACTTGTCGTTTTCTCGCTCGCCATTTTCCCACACTTACGCTTCCCGCAGCCGTCCGGTGGATAGCCATATGTAATAATTATGACACACATCTACATAAACCTTCAAGCACCCGTGAGCTTGTCTATGATCGCGGAAGTGTACTCCTTCGTGTTCGCCTTCCCGCCGAGGTCTCCCGTGATTGTCTTTCCCTCAGCGATCGTCTGCAGATCAAAGTCAATATCCCAACGGATGTGTGCATCCGATCGCCACTTACATCGAGAGTCGCCTTCTCGATCTTCGCTGCGTGCTCGTTCAGGTTCATGTGTCTGCAACGAGGTACGTCGGATCAACCAGGGATGCCCGCCCCATCGGAACTTTAACGTACCTCAGCATCATCAAAGAAGACAACAGAAGGGCCGTCGGATTAGCTAATCCCTTTCCTATGAACTAACGTGTCAGTCGACAGCCATCCGAAGTTCACGAAGCTGACACTTGCCTGCGATGTCGGGAGCGGAACCATGTACAGCCTCGAAAATAGACGCATCCTTCGGAAGGTTAAGTCGCGCCTAAGATAACCTGAAACACTGCATACCCGTCCAATGTTGCCAGAAGGCGTGAGACCGAGACCTCCAATCAAACCGGCACACATATCCGACAAAATATCACCGTAAAGGTTAGGCATGACCATAACCCGATTCGAATATGGCTCCGGATTTTTCACGATCTGTCCCAGCGATCACCCGATTGTCACACCTCTATCGTGTAACAAAGCATACCTGCAGACAAACGCGATCCAACAAATCTTCGTCGTATGTGACATCCGGGAAATCTTTTGATACCTGTCGGCAAGCCGATAAGAACATACCATCTGACATTTTCCTGCCCAAATCAATACGCAATCCAACACGTTGCCGTCTCAGCTTACATGATGTTGGCCTTGTGGACCGCGGTCACTCTTTTCCTTCCACTAACTTGCGCGTAGTGGAATGCATATCGGGCCACTCGCTCCGATGCATCATAGGTAATGAGTTTGATGGACTGAACAACTCCGTCGACGATCTAGATTCTCCACGTAAACGGGGAGGCGTCTTGAATACCAAAGTCATGTCGTACCTCATGTTCAATACCCGAATATTCACCCTCGGTGTTCTCACGGATAAGAACAGTGTTGACATCGTCGTAGGGTGTCTTGAACCCCTTGATCGAGGCACACGGACGAACATTAGCAAAAAGGTTGAACGTCCTGCGAAGCGTCAAGTTGAGGGAGACATGGCCTTTGCCAACTTGTGGAGGATGAGTTCATGCACGCAATAATCGGCAGTCTAGCTCACTCGGTGTTGCCAATGGGCCTAGATCGTATTCAACACACGAGGAACTCGGACGGTTCTAATGGACACACCTTTCAGAGCCACGGTGTTCTTCCTGACAGAATTGATTGCCGTGTCCGGAATAACAGTTTTACCGCCCTTCAACACGGGTGTGACGCTGACTTCCTCCCATTCGATAGGGACCTATTCCGATGTGAGCCCAATGAGAGCGCGCACGTGTTGTACACCTACATTAGCAGCAGAGTAAATAGCTTTGACTGATTCACTGATTTCCGGACCGATGCCTAGACTCGATGTTAATGCATGTCTATCAGAATTGCACTCGCAATATCCTGACCGTCACCGGGGATGAGAGTCACCGTGTATTTGCCCTAGAAGAATGTCAGAGAAGCACACAAGAGCCACGACGTGCTACTCACACGAGCACCCTTGTTTCCAGCAAACCCGCTGGTGGGAGTTGCAGACGCGTATCGCCTATAGGACTGGGAAAAACGTAAGACGACCATTGCCGCGCCGAGAAGAAGTGGACTGCTACCTGAGGACACTTCCTCGCGAAACTGGTGATGGACCTATTGGCGAACATTGTCGACGCAAAGAAAAGGGACGGAGTCAAAAAAACTGTTGTGAGCGAAAAGTCTATATCTATGCTTGGACACGCCGGGTATACACGGAAGCTGTCCAACGTGGAAGACCTTTCCGTCGCTATTTCGGGAAGTCGCTCAGATCGGATCAAGTGTGAAGTCTACTTGGACATGTCCTAGCGACGCGGTGATCCGGTAACAGGACGAGTAATATACAGTGAGGGTATGAATTCAGAAACATTAGCCGCTTAATAGTCCATCCAACTGCTGTCGGTATTGCTCCATCGTCCTCTCCATCTCTTCGTCCTCTATCTGATCTTGCGCAGACTAGGATTTTCCAAGTTAGCTGTCCACTGTATAAGCAGATATCATATCAGACTCACCGGTAGTTCCGCTCCCACAGTGCCCGCTTGCCCGAGCTTGCCGTTCGTAAGCTCGAACAGTACCTTGTCTACCTCAGCGTCCGCCTCCTCCTCTATCTCCTCTTCTTCGTTCATCTCCAGCGTGTCTTCGAGCATCTCCTCCATTATACCAGCCTAAGTAACCGACTTAGCAGCTGTACCCATAATACAGAGGATGCCATACCTTCGTCATCTCCATGCTCATATCGCGCATGACATGACTAATTTGCGGAAGTCTGACAAGCGAGTTAGAGAGCTTCATAATCTCTGTAGACTTTTGGAGCGTTCCAGTGACTTTCAGCATCGCTAAGGGGCATTCAGCTTCGAGTTCGAACCCTAGCACATCCCCGCTCACCGAGTTGTTGCGTCAGCTGTATCCCGATGGAACCCAAGCGCGCCTTGCTGACCGTTAGTCGATCCTTTTGCTTCTGTGTTCGCACGATTTCCCTGGCAAGTATCCGCGCAGACTTGACGTCTCCCTTGGTTGCGAGTTGTTTGACCGTCGTCCGCGCCTTGGAGGCCGCTACGTCTAGCTGTGGTGTAGATCTCGGGTGAACTGCTGCGTGACGTGTAAGAATCGGCGATGCTGACCTGTCTCATCTCTCTATCCAATTGTCGGCCCTCCGCACGCAATTTACCCTGCCATGCTCGCACTTTTTCTTCTGGAGTTGGCCCGTACAGAAAGCGGTTGATCGACTGCATGGGCAATGGGAGTGACGGTACACCAGTCCCAAAATAGATATGCTCGGCCACATTTGCCGAACGACAAATACTATTGTTTTGACTCGGACGGTGGACCATCAAACCGGAGGCCTCAAGTACGAGATTGGCTGGTACATCATGTTCTGCGCCCTCGAGGATGAGCGGATAGCTTCGCGCATAACAGCTCAAGTGAAGGAACATCCATCGGGTAGACGAACACGGTGATCATGTCTTCCTCAGGACCTGGGGACGATCGAGATGTCAAGTAACCGATCATATACAGTTTCACTGGAGCGTGAACAACAAAAAGTTGTTTGAGGTAGCGGACCCCGAGAGCCTCATCTTGATTGACCATATCGTCGAACGGGATGATACCATCGCATAGTAACTCTGACGTTCAATCGAGTCCTTCAATCCTTTCAGAAGATACAGTCTATTAGGATACATAAACAAACAAACTCGAGCAGGTAGGAGGCATATTGGAAAACTGCTGCAGCATTGAATAGCTAATGCGGACACATCAAAGTGTGTTTGGTTCATACAATAAATACCTCCATAGGATCCAGGTTATGAAAATCGAAATCTGTCACGTCGTCAAAGATAACTGACCTGTATCATCCATCAGAGGGTTCAGTTCCTGACGTCCAGAAACATAATAACCACACCTCAAACAGCCTAAATAGGAGGTCCCATCTTGATCTGGCTAACAAGATTCTCCCAGTAGCTCCAATCCCCATCAGAATTCGGGATTAGGTTTGGGTCGATGGGTGGTGGCACATTAGCATTAGTGCCTACCCAGCCAGTGAAGTCTGCACCCCCAGGTCCGCCCCAGGAGAGCGCAGGCATGCCTGTCGGCCCATCTGTTATGCTATCATTGAACGTACTGCACCAGTGATCCAGTAATGACTGAGCCGCGGATTCCTCTTCTCCACTTGGGCTGTTTGTCCCCGCCGGCGAGTTAAGCGTTCCCTCAGTAGAGGCAGATTGTTGCAGACGTTGTACAGCGGGAGAGTGCGTAAAGGGGGAAGCCGGGTATAAGCTTGGAGATGGAGTAGTCGTCAGAACGGAAGAAAATGGGGATTGTACATGATGTGGGACCGTGGATGCCTTTGAAGGCGGATGGGAGTCAATTGCTATCTGATCCGTATTAGCCGTGCTTTCCGCGATCTGGAGTGCACGGTTTTTAAGGAATTCAATAATCTTGAGCTCCCGACGAGTGGTCTCATCCAGGTCGCGGACGCCCTCGTGATCCTTTAAAAAATCGTCCAAGATAATGTGCATCATATCTGCGTCCTTCCCGTGTGGATGCAGAACCAGATAAATACCACTAATCATCGCTGTCTGAAATTCTCTGTATGCGTTATGAAGTGATTCACGTGTCTCTTTTGGTATTTTCTCGCGAAAAGCCCTGCGAACTTCAAAGTCCTTGATGGCAGACTCGAAGCATGCAACCCGCGACCGTAAGTAGCGGTCGCTGCTCAGCCTACGGAGCAAATAAGGTCGGTGGAGGCTAATCCGTACGAAAAGAACCTCCGTGACAAGTAGGAATCGGTGGACGGGCAAGAAATGCATTTTTTCATCAAGGGAAGTGTCCGGCTCCAATGCAAAATGGGGTGGTAGAGCAGAAACAAACTTCAGGACGTCATCATCAAGGGCGAGGACGTCAGAGTAGTGACTAGGGGTGTTGACTTTCTGGAAATGATGAACCATACGGCCGATGACCGAGGCTAACTGATGGCGAAGAATGACAAAAGTCATGGCTGTGGGATTTGACAAAGGAGGTGGATTACGAATGGCAGCGGGAGAGAAATGATCGTCGACGTTAAGCGGGGGTAGAGTGCATGTATAGTCGTCTTGAATCGCATTGGGTCGACCGAGAACAAGGGCATAGGAACGATCTGCGTGATACAGATACGACCTATACAATCATTAACATAATACAACGAAACATGCCCAAAACATTTTACCAGATACGTCTGCGGTTTTCAACCTGGGCCGGATCCAATCCCTGGGAGATGTCAGTAAGTACAATTGAATCATACGAGGTTGACTAACCCTTGGCGCGGCGTCTCGATGCAAGCCCAGGGCCTGGGCAGTCCGTACAGCTGCACCAAGCTGGCTCCAACACTCTGTGATTCGACGATCAAATGTCAAAAATCGGGCGCTCTGCCAACATGTCAGGACAAACCGTGAGAAATAGAAGAGCGAATAAGCTCACCAATAAGCGGGTCAAAACAATATCCAGCGAATCGGGCTGAATTGCTGCTGCGATGAGAAGCGACCGTCGTGCTCCTCGGGGTTTCAGAAAAAAAGAAAAAATAACAACAAGGTAGAACGTACAAGACCAGTAATACCTAAGTGAAGTCACCCTCCTCGTACGCAAATCGCCAGCAAGATGTTCTGGGGCAAGTCGTACGGAAATTGCTAGGACAACAAATAGGAGGGGCAAAAAGCGCGCATCATTGGTATTGGCGCCGACGCCGTTTGCACAGAGAGAAGTATACGCCACACGGAAGTCTTTTTCGCACACAGGGTACCGTGTCCAATTTCTACGAAGAAGGTCGTTTCGATCCAGAAGCAACGAAACATGAAATCACACTCACATAGATGTAAAGTAATGATCGATTAGTGCATCCGAAAATCGCTGGGGGGGAAGTTCCTGAAGTAGTTCCGATATTTTATGTGGAGATACCCCACACTCTTGCACCAGGCTCTTCAGGTTATCGACAGCAGACGGCTCGGAATCTAGTCGTACTGATTCTATGAGAGCAGGGCCCGCGAGCGCTGCTTTGTGGTCGACATTATAAGCGCCATTTTGCTTAGTACAAGAACTTTTGAGGCCAGCATGATGATGATTAGGGTCCCACTGCTCTTGGTGAGAGCTGGCAACTACGACATTTGCCAACTAACGAGACACGTGTCAGATATGGGATCAGAAAAAACATCAAAGCATTCACTTGCTCCAATACGGAAGCCGGTGCAACACTACCAGAGGCGCTGTTGCCGTACCACTTTCCGCTCTGAAAGGTACCTCCGCTAGGATCCTGTTCGTCGGTCATTGAACGACTATCCTCATCAGGACCTTCAGAACTGGGGTGATTTCCGTCACAAGGTGGAGCGGGAGATGCAGAGCCATGAAAATATTGGGGGAGCGCAAGCTCGATGATATGTTCTAGCCTTGCCAATCGTACGTTTAGATCTTGTTCTGTCTTTCCCGGTGTATATGCTTTACAAAGTTCCGGGACTTTTCGGGCAACGCACTGAAGCTTCTCGTCAACGACAAACTAAGGTACGGGCGTAAAGTGAGTCGTACATGAGAGCAGGGGATCTGGCGATCACACTAGGGAATCATGATAAGCAAAGGCCGTAGTGGATAGAGATTTTTAACTACCTTTTGCTTGCGCCGATGACATTCTCCGCAAGAAAAGCTGAGGTATCGGTGAGAAGCGGTATATGAGTAAGCTATGGCGACGACATACCTCACTCTGGTGCGAGGTTTCTTTGCATTAAAACTTGAGGAGTCGTCATCCTCGGTCTTGCGCCTCTTCAGGGTGTTGTGCTCGGATGCTAGCTGAGTACCTTTGGCCATTTATCCGTCCTCGTGGATCGGAGTCAAGATACATGAGATCCGGAAGTCGTTGAGATTCCGCCCGATCACGTGATCTATACACTTGTTGATCATCATGTCCGATGAGCCAGAGTGGAAAAAGACAACTTTATCGCTCGAGAGACCGTACAAGGATGATAGCGGTGTACGGATCCCTGTATTGCTTGACATCACACAGGAAGGCGAGCAAATCGTCGAGCCGTATGCGTTCTGCCTCCTTGGCGCGCTCTGGCTGACCTTGGAGTAGGATCGAAAACCCTACCACAGTTCTCGGCGAGAACCTGCGCCGGATATTTGTCGAACGAGGAGTCGACTTTTTCGAGCGCCAAGACCAACTGCCCGTAGGTGACGCGCTCGTCGCACCACCGCGAGAGAGCTCGCCAGTCTCGGAGGATGATGAGTACACAACGGATAACACGAGATTGACCATGACACCCGAACAACTCTTCAAAATGCGAATGGAAATTGCTCCACAGCTCTTGTAGGTGCACTTTACTAGTCTTCTCCGTTTGTTCACGCGATGCCTCAGTATTGCCCTAGGAGAGATGACCCAAGCCAAGGATCTTTTGGGCCTTCTTTTATCGTCTACAACACCAGACCAACCTTCACCGGTACCCTCATTACCTTCGACTTCCCTGACTGCCAGTATCGTCTCCAAACCTCCAGCCATCAGTTCCGTCGATGCTTTCAATGCACAACTCACCGTCGGTGGAAAAGACGAGTCCCTCAGAAAAGCAGCGGATGTATTCAAGCAGGCTGCGTCCAGACTGGAGAAAGGCCGATTGCACGGAGAAAAGTATTGGGTGAATGCACTCAAAATCAGAAAGGCAAATTGGTCTCTTGTCCCAGCCCCGTTGCCCATCTGGGCACCATCAGGAAAAGGTGCTGACAGAACATCCAAGGACTTTCTTGTATCTTTCGGTTTGGAGGAATGTAGGTGCACCCTTGCGGCCGCGTAGTGCCCGTCGCATCTGACACGAGTATTATAGCTCCAAAACCCTTCCGAAGAAAGGCTGTAGCTCACCTTTCCACACTCGAGACAGAATCAAGCATACTCGTGTTCCCTCATCGCCAGTCAGCTCGCCTCCGAATTTCGTTGGCTATCTCAGACTCGACCGGTGTAACCCGCACGGCTCACAATTCCGTCTCATTTCCCGGACAGCTTTCTCTGGAGGCATCGCTTACGGACGCCCAAAGGGAAGTTGTGGATGAAGAAATATTTGCCATATTGATCAGAGAAGCTAGTAACCTGCCCACATCATCTGCACGAGTCGCCGAGCGCATCATCATCATAGACCTGGATCACGGCACTGAATTAAGGTTCGAGATGGTGCGTCTCGTACAACCACACTTTGCTTTGCTTCATAAAGACACAGGTGGACATCGACCAAGACCTCCGTGATGCATCGTGTGGGCTGGAAACCCTATCGGCGACATGTGGTCTAATACACGCGATGTTGCAAGCTCTACTGTTGGCTATGCATGCTCGCGATAAGTCTAAACGCGTGTCGGCGCCAGGTTCCGAGCGGTCTCCCACTTCTGCCCACGTTCAACCGTCTTCCGAGCTACTTCAGCCCATTATGGATTTGCTGCAGTACCAACAGTTTTGCATCAAGATAAAGACGGAATTGGAAAAAATGGCCTCCGCGCTAACGCGTGCTGGGGTACCATGTACTCTCAGATTTCACCCTGTTGGAGAGACTGGTCAAACTCTGCAGCGTCGACTAATGGTCGAGAATATTTCGAAGAGAGTCGGGGGTGAGGCCCTCTTGCGCATCGACGAAAGGTAGGTAGAGTGTATACATCGTTCACTCCGTTAGGACGGGGCGGCTCATCTCTGTAACTAGGCAAACGTTGCGCTTGACCTTTTTGTCACCGTCCTCTCTAATCGCCCACCTTCCGCAAGCGACGTTGCCTATCACGTCTGTTCCACAGCTCAGTCAACTCCTGTCGGACGAAGTAGAGAAGTGCCTGCTTGCCAAGCTTTGCGAGTCCGGTAGTCAGTATAGCGAACGCTTTGGGGGGACCTGGTTCGTCGACATGGTCAGCGGCAGAACGATTGGAAGATGGGAGGGGTGTATCATGTTAGTCTGGGTTATGAATAATCATTGCTACCCATGATGTGCTAACTCTACCCCACAGAAATTTCAGCGTGTCATTTGCTGATGACTTTACCGTTTGCTCCTCCGCATGCCGTATCGGTAGGGGGAGCGAGGCGCCCCACGTAGATACGTATCCCCTCCAGCACCCCACCTCGTTGATATCCTGGCAGCTGGGAATATTGGAGAAAACGCTCGCTGTGTCATAGTATTGCGTAGATTTGACCACATAATTTGGTACATGGAAACATACGCATGTTTTGAAACATAGAAGAAGAAAAACGAAGTACGGTATGTGGTACGGGCCCCTACTCGTCGTCATCGTCATCATCATCATCCTCTTCTGCGGCTTCACCAATATCACCAGTTTCTTTGAAAGCTGCAATTTTAACTTGGATGGCAGCTTTACGTTGTTCGTAGGTAAGTCTTGGTTTCTTGTATTTAAGCGACTCTGCCTTCCAATCTTGCGTCTTCTCGGTGGGTTGGAACGTGGGGTCCTCACGAATAGCAGCGTACGCATTGGTAAAGATTTCCTCGATGTCCTCGGATCCAACGCCATCTGCGAGGTACGAAGAAAACTGCTTCTTGAATCTGACGAGTAGAAGAGGTATAAGATTGACTATTCTCTCGAGAAATATATATATATATATAGGTAAGGCTTACCGTTCATCGTCTTCCTCCTCCAGCGATTCCATGTATTCTGCGATGTGGCCACCGAAGATGTACTTCTTCAATACCTCGGCATCGAGTTGCTTGCTCTCTGGGTCATACCCGGGGAAGCGCCTTTCGGAGTGAGGAATGAATATGCCACCGTCACTTGCACCCTTCATCGCCCCGAATACACGATGACCTGTGGAAGTGCGCTTCAAGCCGACGTCGAGGTAGCACTTGAAAGGACGGGGTGCGTCTTCGTCGTCCAGAGGTTCGGTCAACTTCAGTGTACCATCAGGTTCAGTGATACCCTCGTATTTGTCCGCAAGACCGAGTTTTGCCAAGGCACGGCGAGCGCAGAGCAAACCAGTTGCGTAAGCTGCGAACCATTAGAAATACGCGTGCTGCCCATTGTCTCGAAAAGCTTACCAGCCGTCCAGTTCGTCAGACCGTGGTTGATCCCGTATTTCGGAAGCTCTTTCGACTGAGCAGCAGTCAAGACAAAGTCACCCTGCAGGCGGGCATAGACGATCTGGACAATGATGTTCTTGTTTGTGAAACGGACGACCAGGCGGTATTTCGGCGCATTGCTGCAATAGCATGAGACAGTGTGATGAGAGAAAGAAACGGATGCGCACTATTTGTTCTTGGCTTGCGTGACGAGTCGTTTACGGGCGTAGTCTAGAGAACAGTTAGATGGGAAGGGTACGATCAACAGAATGACCGACAGTCGGTTTTGCCCTCTCTGCGGCGACGGTATTTGACCTGGAAACGCGAAAAGTAGGCGTCGGACTTGACGTTTTTGACGAACGGCATCTGACACTGTGGGCCTGATCAGGACATCATCCCCGTGTACAATGGGCCATCCACCCCTGAAAGACGTGACAGAGGACCGAACGAGCACCAGATGCCTCTATGGAGCCAAGACGACCCAAAAATGGCCCAAAACACGAGAACTCACCTTGAAGTAGCTTGAGGAACGCCTACGTCGACGAGCAGATACCCAAGTGTCGTGTATCGACTTTATTTGACCATGTTGATTATCTATGTGGTATTACATAATTAACCGTAGCGACCTTCTCTCCCTACTACCACAATGGATCAGTCACAGAACTACTACACGCAGTACAACCAACAGCAGTCGGCTTATGACGTCAATCCTTACCATCAACCCTACAGTGGTCCGATGTATCCAATTCCTGGGTCTTCCACATCACACAGCGCGCCGGTCCCAGCAAACGCTTACGAATACGATGTCGGTATCCTTGCGCAACAGAGTGTCTATGTACCAGGTGCCATGATTGACAAACGCGGAGGAGCTGGTGGAAAGCTCGCCAAGGGAGGGAAGCGGACGACGGTCCTTCGAAAGGGCGCTGGCAAGGTGTGGGAGGATCAGACGCTCCTCGAGTGGAATCCAGGTGAGCCCTGTCTCGAGCACGCCGGCTCGCTGACTGACAGCGTTTCAGCTTGGTTTCGCCTGTTCGTCGGAGACCTCAGCAATGACGTATCTGACGACGTACTCGCGAACGCCTTTAATAAATACCCATCGTTCCAGAAGGCCCGTGTCATTCGGGATAGGCTGAGTCAAAAGGTCGCACTTTTCGCACTTTCCTTTGTGACTGATTGCTGATGGATCGTATGTACAGGCAAAATATGGATTTGTGGCATTTTCAGATCCGGAAGATTTCCTGAGAGCATGGAAAGAGATGGATGGTGAGTTCAACCTATCTATTTGATTGCGCCCGCTCAATCAATACGATAGGCAAGTATGTGGGTAATCGTCCAGTCAAGCTTAAGAAAGCAGACAGTACCGCCATCCGACCCGTGGAAATCGGGCACAGGAAAGCGAAACAATTGGAGAAGGACCTGAAGAACCGACACAAACCATACTGATACCAGTACGTTGGGTCGCTAGAATCTCGAACCACGCTCACACTGCACATCATCGCCCCATCTTACGGGAATGTGAATGAACGAGGGCGGATGGCTTCCTAGACAGCTTTAGATCCAAGTTTTTGCACCCTTATCCTAGCACTCGTTTAGTATACATGTTCCTGTCATTACTCTTGGCTTAGGTCATACTACGGTTATGACCAACATCGCTTCACTCAGTGCTTCTTACCGTGCATCCCACCACATTCCACGTACCTCTTGACATGGACATCGATAAACTATTCAAGGTCGGCATTTTGTCATATTCGTACCGTCACACTTGCCGACTTCCGTGCGTTAGGTGCCCAAGCTTCCCGCAGGTTCAAAGCGCAAGCTACCAGACAACCCGACCCCAGAGATGCTCAAGAAAATGCGGGTGGACGAGTTCGAGCCGAGTATGCAAGACGACGTTGGACCTGCCACCGCTTCTTCAAGCCCGAGACGCGCCACAGTGGAAGACGAACCCGAGGGGGACGAGGCCGTCGATACGTCGTTCGCACCGGGCGGCGACGCAGATTACTTTGCTGAAGAGGACGAAGAGGGCAGGTTCTACGGCGGAGGCCTCACGCGCCAACAGAAAGAAATATTGAGCGTCTTTGAGCAAGCGGAGGGGGAGGGGGTCTCGAACCAGGTGCGTTCCTCGTGTGTGCGCGTCGCGTTTTAGACATCTTTCCCCCTCCAGCCAGAAGAGGTGACAATCACAGGTATCCGGAGGACGCTCCTTCGGTTGGAGCGCGCGGTGAACAAGAACCAGGACCAACGGTCTAAATATCCGGACGATCCTTCCAAGTAAGCTTTGCAGCCCGCGGAACGTCGTGCAGAATTTATCTTCTCCTTCTCAACCAGGTTCATCGATTCAGAAGCGGGCCTCGATAGCGCAATCAAATCCTTGTTGCCTTTGGCGCAATCCCCGGCCCTTGCATACCCAGAAATGATCCGATCGGGGATCGTGTCTCTGTTGGTCGGGTTGCTCAGTCACGAGAACGTTGACATAGCCATTGATGCAGTCGAGGTGTTCCACGAATTGACAGACGAGGATGTTGGCAACGAAGGGGACGAAGCTGAACAAGAAGAAAATCAACCCGCTCTCAAAACATTGATCGACGCATTGGCAAGTCTGATTCCTTTCAAAGTTTCACATGACGACACATCTCCTTTCAGGTAGAGAACTCGGTTCCCGAGCTACTCGTGGACAACCTTTCTCGACTGAAAGAAGAGGAAGAATCCGACAAACAGGGCGTCTTTCACATCCTCGGTGAGCACTTTGATATTCTGTGAGACCAAAGACTAAGAGCCTCAATACAGGCGTATTCGAGAATGTTCTCGGTTTCAATCCCGATCTATCTATACAACTCGTTTCTAAAACAAAAATAATGACTTGGCTCTTGGAACGCATATTGTCAAAGACCCGCGACGAAAACCGCGGTTATGCTGCAGAACTACTTTCCATTCTACTTCAAACCAACGTCCAGAATCGACAAGAATTCGGTAAGAAGGATGGCGTTGAGGTTACCCTCAAGGTGCTTTCGGTGAGTGACGGTCAAACCAAGGACGTGTGCGAATCTCACTCGCTGACCAGAAATTTCGGTACCACGACCCCGTAGACGCGGACGAGATGGAGTTCATGGAGAATCTGTTTGATTCATTATGCTCAACGTTGGCAGAACCTGAGATCAAGTCACTCTTCTTGGCGAGCGAAGGTGTGGACCTGATGGTATTAATGATGAAGTCGGTGATGTGATGCTTGAGTTACACCTTGTCCACTGACGCTTGTTCAGAGAGAAACGCCAATCAAAGTCTCGGTCAATAAAAGTGCTCGACTATGCTTTGTCAGGACCGGCTGGTTCCGACTTGTGCTCCAATTTCGTGGAGGCTTTCGGGCTCAAGACGTTGTTTTCGGCGTTGATGGGCAAGGTGCGGCCGCTGTCTTTTGAATGTCGCCGCGCGCCGCTCATGCGAAACGTTCCAGGTCACCAAGAAACAAAAAGTGGCAGCACCAGCGTCAGAGGACATTTCCCATATTCTGGGAATCATCTCGTCCCTGTTATCAAATCTGCCCTCCGACTCAACGCACCGCGTCCGCTTACTGACTAAATTCGTGGAGGATGACTATGCCAAAGTGGATAAGCTCTTGGAAACGCGCGAAAACGCGCTCGGTCGCCTCAAGTCTACCGATGCCGAGATCGAGGCAGAGAAAAAGGTATGGGTGTATTTCTTGGGCTCTGAAATGGCTGAATCAGAGGGGTCCATACGTAGGAATTACTTGCTGAAGATGGCATGATTGAGCCTGAAGACGAGGACTCGTTTTACTTGCGCCGTCTGGATGGGGGGCTGTTCACACTACAGACCGTGGATTACATTTTAGCTTGGATTGCAATGGAAGATGACGGTGTAGGTTTTCAGGCCGTGTAGAAACTCCATTTCTTTGCTAATTCTTCGGTATAGATCCGTGCTCACATCACACACATGCTGGACAGGAAAAACTTGACGTTGACTAGCATCATCGAAACATTAAAAACGTACCACGAAAACATTGACGTGGACGAATCAGACAATGATAAAGCTCAAGCGGGATGGACGCAAAAGATGATCCTCGGGAATCTGATCGCTTTCCTCGTGGGGTGTTCATGAGTAGTCGAGTTATGCATTCTGTAGTAATGCTGGCGTGGCCACCAGGGCAGCGGAGGAAAAGAGCATGTCTAATGTACCCCTTGTTTTCATCAACTCTTTTTGGAAGCGGATCTCGGCGACGATCTTTTTGCGTAGGCGAAGGAATAGGGAGTCAATGAGAGGGGATTGGCCCAGGACAGGGGTATACATGTCTTGGGATGGTGGGTCACGGGTGTATCGATGCAACGCAGAGGGCTTACCTATCAGCAACATGGAAATGTCACAAACCGTCTCACCAAACCGAGGGTCGGTGACGTGCTTGACAAGGAAACGTAAGACAGGCTCCAGTAAGACGTCGTCTCGACCAGAGAGGGCGGTACGGAGACCGTCGCGGTGGATGAGTTCTTGTATCAACGAAAAAGCGGTCAAGGGCGGAACGTTCTTGGGAGGGATGAGAGATTTGAAAGGGATAAAAGAATAAGGGAGCATACTTTTTGGAGGACGGCGTCCAAGGCGGCCGAGTACTTGAACGACCTGAGGAAGCGATCGTATTGTTTGAGGCGGGGAGCTCTCCGACTCTCTATTCTGAGCTCATTTTCATCGCCGTGGAAAGTTTTGGATTTGGATTTGGACTTGACGTGACCTTGTCCAAGGGACGACATGGTGCCCCCGAGGAACGTCTCATAGGTGCCGGTCTTTATTGCGTCGGCCGAGTCTGGCGTGCTTTGGGATGGCTTTGGCTGTCGCTGACGGACGGAGAGGGTGCCATCTGACATGCCGACGGCTATATGGGTCGAATCTGGCTGCGAGAGGGATGAGCGAAGAGAGATGAGCAGCAGAATGCAACCCACCGAGATAGCGAGAGAGAGCACGGGAGCGGGGTAGCGCATGGTGTGGACGACCTTGTAAGAGGCGATATCGTACACCTTGACCATCTGATCGAGACCGCCTGTGAGGAGGCGAGAGACATTTTGGTCGAATGCGAGGGAGGTGATGGTCTTTTGGTGGTTTGAGAGGGCACGAATGCAGCGACCGCCGGCGTTTAGATCCCACAAGCGCAGGATGGGTCCGGAAGCGGACAGTGCGATAGTGCCGGACGGAAGCAAGAGGACCTGTTCTACGGGGGAGGCGCCAGGAGAGGCCGTGCCCATGAGGAGTTCAGACTGGCCGGTGCGGGAGTCGAAGAGCCTCATTGTGGCGTCGTAGGAGCCTGTGAGGACGAGATGGGGGTTGGAGGGGGAGACCTGTCCGGAACGAACGTAGTCGGTATGGGCAGCGAAGGAGACGATCTCGGACTGTGAGGGGATGTCCCAGAGCTTGACGGTGGTGTCGTCGGAGCAGGAGAGGACATGGGTGGGGGAGAGAAGGGAGAACTTGGCTACATGGACGGGCTGTTTGTGAGCGTCAAAAGTGCGCAGGATGGCGCGCGAGCTGACGTCGAACACCTGAACGAGACCGGTGTCATCTGCGGCGACGAGCAGCCTTCCGTCGTGGCGGAAATGGGCGCTGCGTGCGACGTCCTTGAACCTAGATATGGTCTTTGTGACCTTTTGTGTGCGCGGGGCGTATATCTGGACGCGGGTTGCGGCGGTGACGGCGTATCGATGGGGACGTTCCGGTGCAAAGTGGACGGCCGTGACTGGTGCGTACTCTTTTATGAATACGGGTCTCTTGAACTGTCGCCAGTAGCGAGACTCGCCCGTCGCGTGTGGACGAGCGCGTCTTTGCACGGACACTGGCTGGTAGTCCATAAGAGACCGCTGAGACTCGGACCCCGGAGAGAGATAGCCATCGTCATCGATCGGCGATCTTCGATCTTTCACCTTCGACCACCATGTTGCTCTACGAAGACGCACTCTCAGGCGACGAGATGTTCTCCGATGCCTTCCCACTGTCCGTCCTCTCCTTCTCTGTATTCGCTCTCATCCCCATTCTTTCCCAGCAAGCTCGTCGACGACATCGTCTACGAAGTCGACTGCCAACTCGTCACCGTCAAGGGCGGCGTAGACGTCGACATCGGCGCGTACTGCTCCCCTTCTCCCCCACCCGCCTTCTTATCCTTCCGCAGGAGCCAACCCCTCCGCAGAGGATGCAGAGGATGCCCTCGAGGACTCCGCCCAACAAGTCAACAACGTAGTGGCGTCGTTCCGCCTCCAGCCAACCTCGTTCGATAAGAAAAGCTACCTCACTTATCTCAAGGTAGAGCTAACCATGCCACTCCTTCCCCCCTCACCACCGTCCTGTAGGGGTACATGAAAGCAGTCAAGGAAGAACTGAAAAAGAAAAATCCAGAGAGGGTTGAGGTGTTTGAAAAGGGGGCTGCCGCATATGCTAAGAAGATAGTGGCCAACTTCAAGGACTACGAATTCGTCAGTCTCGCTTTATCCACTCCCTTCCCTTTCTGATCTCTCTCCAGTTCACCGGTGAAAGTATGAATGTCGAGGGTTCAGTTGCCCTGCTCAACTACCGTGTAAGTCCCCACTACTCACTAGCTTCCATGTCGATACTCACCTTGTCACCTAGGCGGATGGTATCACCCGTAAGCCTCACCCTGCCGTACATGATCGCTTTCATCCTCATCACCCCTCTAGCATATATCACTTTCTGGAAGGACGGCCTCAAAGAAGTTAAACTTTAGCATCGCCCTCGCGCCTTCACTTCATGTTTCATCTCAGCGCACCGTTAGAGATCAGAATCATATTTGAAAATTAAGATAGAGATTCGTTTTGATCACCTAATCTACCGCCGTCCTTTTGCACCTACAGCTCGTCATGCTCTGCCTTCGGAGCCTCGAGCACAACCTGGGCCGCGTCCACTGGCGTCTCCACAACCGTCGCGGACTGCAGATCGTTCTTGGCATGCTCCTCCACAAAAGTTATCAAGCTCTCCAACGCACGGTCACCATCGTAGTCCATGAATTCGCGCGAACCGGCCGCCTTAAACTTGAGCGTCGGGAACCCTCCAATTCGGAAAGGAACAGATTCTGGCAGATCATTCTCCTGAGCTTCTAACTTGGCACTGAAGAAACATGAGCCTCAGAACGGACACGATAATACATCTATCTCACATGATGATTTTGTCCTTCACGTTAGCAAAGTGGTCACCAAGGGAATCCCAGGTTGGCTTGAGGCGTTTGCAGTGGCCACACCTAGACAACACTGCATAAGTTGTCGTCATTCGCGGAACAAAGGGCGACATACCAAGTGGCATAGAACTCAATAAACACATCCTTCGAGTCATCAAGCACAATTTCCTCAAACTGCTGGCCAACGACCGTAATAACACTCTCGTCTTGGGTTTCGGGGATCGGCTGGCTCTTCAACTTGGGAAGAAGTTTGCCATCGATGTAGTCAGCAACCATGGCCGAGACGGCTTCAGCTTCGACGACCTTGTCCTGGTCGTACGGGTACTTGAGTTGCTTCTGAAGGTCCTGAACGACAAAGCTAGGCCACTTGGGCTCAGCAAGGTTCAGTGCCTTGGCATGATCACCAAATTTGGTAGCATCGATCCAGACAAAGTTAACCTTGCCACGATACGTGAGTGCAACGGGCTTGATCGCATCAATGTAGCTCTGAGTGTTCTCATCACTAGGGTCGACAAAGAGATAGGCCAAGGGCTTTCCGCTATTGGCATAGACAGCGTAACTGTCGCCATTGACTTCGCCAAGGATGGGAACGGATAGTTCTTGAATCCATTTCTCAACATCCTCAGCAGTTGCAGAAGAAACTGAGTTAGGGTACACTGTCTCGCGTTCATCAAAGGTACGGTAGACGACAATGGCTGGAGGTTCCACGCCTGCCGCAGCAATCGCCTCGGGGTCGGTGGACAAGCCGAAAAGGTAGTCATCGCGGTTCTTTTGGGCGGCAGCACTGAATTCTGGTGCAGGCGCATCTGTCTGTGATGCCAGGTAAGCGATAGCGACGAGCTTGTCGGCACTTTGGAAGTCAACCAGGTCGGCAGCGGTAACATCGGTAACTGAGGGTAATGATTGCCTTGTGATGCATGTCAGCCAGATAGTAAAACAGTGGAGACACGGCATACTTGAACATGTAGCTTATGATACCATCTGCCTTGCGAGGCCCATTGTAGTCCGTGGGTTCACCGTTGCGGAAGATCTTAAGGGTCCTGTGGAGCGATGTGAGTGCCCAACTCGCGACAATCACCAGACAGAAAATGGTTGCTTACGGGTAACCCTGCACTCCATGAGCTTGGCAAAGGTCGGCCGCGTCAACGCAATCCACCTTGGCGATCTTGATGTTGACCTCCTTAAGCGCGGTAGCGGCCTCTTCATAGTGGGGTGCCAGAGCCTTGCAGTGTCCACACCTGTTTTCAATGAGCTGGGCAAGACTAAAGGGTATTGCAGTGGGCACGTACCATGGAGCGAAGAACTCGACGAGGATGAGAGGCTCTGGGTTGACGATGGACTCGAACGTCTCATGGGTGATGCTAATGACGTCGGAGGGCTTCTCAGCGTCGGCTTCTGCGGCGACGAGGGACGCGAGGGCGACCGCAGAGGCCGCCGAGACAAACGTAGTGAAACGCATAACTCGATGGAAGTGGGTTAAGGAGGAAACACACTTTGCGGGGTTTTGGCACCCTTTTATGGATCGAAACGAGCATACGTGTCAATTTCGTAAGTAGGGCGTACCGAACTATTTACGGACAAACTCATAGTAAACACTCAGGAAGTCCAAGGCCTCGTTGGCGATCATCAGTAACTGCAAGCGTCTATATCTATTCCAGACCTCCTACGACACCTGTCCATCAGATTCGTGAGAGATCAAAGTCCGAGCCACGTTGGCGTCCGCCACCATAATGTTTTGGCTCTGGAGCAAACTTTCGTGGCGGTGGAAAGTCCGTCGTAGGAAATCTACGGGATCCTGCTTCCGGAGGCGGTGAAGGAACTGAAATGATTGTGTTGTTAACTGTGCATACCTCGAGGGATACGACCGAAAGCTCACTCTTTCGACTGGGCGGCGATCGTTTCGTACCATTCGCCTGGCCATTTTGCAAGGTGAGCGATGGTCGAGACGGTGGTTCGGCTGGTGCAGGGGTAGAAACGACTCGTGGCCTTGAAGGTGCAACGGGAGGCGCCCAGCCTGTGGAGGCAGGTAAAGGTCCCGGTGGAGGGGGCGGGGGTGCGGAAGAGTCAGGCTCGGATAGCGCTCTCGCATGGGCAGGGATTGGCAGGCCGTTCGTGTCGGGTATCCTGCGGGCCGGAGGTAGTGGTGCCACTCGGGATGGCGCAGAGCCAGCAACAGAGGAGGGTCGTGGGGGCGGCGGCGGAGGGACTTTGCGAGCTGGAAGAGTCGGGGTGCCATTGCTGGAGCGCGCGGGAGGAAGTGGGGCCATTCGGGCAGACGACTGTGGGTGTAGGGGCGATGCACTGCGTATCGCATTAGACGGCGGAGGACGAGCTGGGGGCGGGGGGGGATCACGTGACAACGCTGGAGGTGATACGGCCCGTGGTGGGGGCGGAGGCCGACGAGGAGGTACGGCCGGGGCAGTTGGGGGGGAGGGAGTCACACGCCTTGGGGCCGATGGGGCTCGTGCTGGGATAACGGGTGCCCGTACAAACCCGGGGTTCGCCCTGCCAAGTGGTCGTGGAGGGGCACCGCGACCTGGCACCGCTGGTGGTTTACCGAGCGTCGATGATTGGACTGATGACATAGTGAGAAGGAGAGGGCTGTGGAGAGCATATCTAACCTGGATTACTCGCTGGCTTCAACTTGGGCACTCCCCCTGCGAACAGAGCCCCGAGCTGAGGAGCGCCGCCACTGGACGCAGACGTTGGAGGGCGTGAACCAGTCCCACCCCCAGCTGGCTTGGAATCGATTGCGGGTGCACTGCGATCATAAGTTTCTGCTTTTTTGAGCCTCTTTCCAGCCTGAATCTGCTTGAGGAGCTCGCTGGATGCCATGGGATGGTGATAGCTGTGGATAGATCTAGGTCACGTGAACCACACCCAAACATAAGACCCAAACAATCTTTCAGTCTCTTTCTTTCCTTCACTTGCACCATGGACAACATACCGCAGCTTGGCACAGCTGCGGACTTGGAGCTGCGTGCAGCTCGAATCGCTGATCCCGGTATTGGTTAGTGCCACTTACTTCTACTCGCCACCCGTTCACCATCGTCCGTCATCAGACCTCAAGACCAAGCACACCGTAGCATGCGAACTCAGAGAAATGATCGATACCGTCAGAGACACGGATTCTGCACGTGTATTTCCACAAATGATCCCAGTTCTTCTCGAAATCCTTCGATCTGGCGAGGCTGCCTATCATAAAGACTCGCTCGAGTACCAGTTTCGGCGCGTTCTTCTAGAAGTCCTCCATCGCATCCCATACAATGATTCAGTCAGGCCTCTCGCACTCCCCCTTCTTAGTGGCATCCTTCACATCCTTCGCCATGATAACGAAGAAAATGGTGTCGCTTCTTGCAAGATCATCATCGACTTGCTTCGCTCGTTCAGAGCTCTCTCCGAAGAACTCGTATCTGAATTCTTGTCTATTCTCCAGGACGTTTTCCGTAACATCAGTGGTCTGGTGCAGGAAACCCTTGCCGAAGATTCCCCCGTCTTGGATGCCAACGTCGTCATGCCCAGCATTCGCAGCTTTAAGGTATTGGCAGAAATGGGCATGGTCGTCGTCACGTTTTCTCAAAGCCATCGAGTCATGGTTACAACACTCATACAAACCACATTGGGACTCAATTTCGAAGTCTTGGCTCTCGAGTCTCCCGCTCAACACAAAGCACGCGAAGACTACGAAGCAATGGGTTTGTATTGGGCCGGCATGGCTCCAACAATAAAAAATCCGCAAGTATACGGTGATTTCATTACCGCGCAGATCAAGGTTGGTACATCCATGATTATTAGTGCTCGATTTTCACCCTCTTCTTAGATGGTCTCGTATGTCGCCTACATGATCCGTGGTTTTGCCGAGCAATTCGATTCATTTGGCGAGCGTCTTATTCTTTCCGCACTCCGACTGCTGCAGGATCTTCCTGCCAATGGCATCCAGGCCCGTAAGGTGTGTGCGTTTGCCTACGGTCAAGACAACATCCAACGCAACACCTAGGATCTTATGGTCGTCTTGCGGCATCTCGTAGGCACTCCACATCGCAAGGCTCTCCTACCGCAGATAGACAAACTTTTCAACGAGAGAATTCTACTAGGTAATGGTATCGGAAGTCAAGAGACCCTTCGGTAGGTTATCGAGTCTTTGTCCTCTATGTCACTGACATATTCTGTAGCCCCTCGGCGTATGCTGTCATTGCTGATCTTGTTCACCATCTGCGCACTGACCTTTCAGCCGATCAGCTTGCACGTGTCTCAAAACTTTACTCTACTCTCATCCACAATCCTTACCTCGCAAGCACGCTCCATACACTTTTCGCAAAAATGATGTTTGGTCTGATCGAAAATATTACTGCCAAAGACACACCCCAGGGTGCAGCGTGCATTCTCAGTGCTATGTTCGAAACTTGTGTGGAGAGAGTAGATGCAATGGCGGATGTACTCCAAGACGCGTTTGAACGCTTGGAGAAAGCAAAAGCTGGTGACGACTCACTATCTCCGATCCTGCAAATTGAGAGAGCTCGCCCCGTGGCTGCTGCCGTTCACGCGGTGGAAAAGCCCGAAGAAGTGATACATGGTGAGTGACTGCATTTCCCATATACAAGGAGCTTATCATACTCCAGAGTGTCGATTACTATTCCGCACCCTTCTGCACGGTTTCCGTGTATGCCTCGTTGGTCTGAAGAAATGTGAAGGACCGATTCCTGATGGAACTGTCATATTCCGCCTCTTCACCAGTTGCATCCGGTGTATGGCTTTGTTCGATGCAGAGCCCACAACCGAAGTAATGGATTGGTTTAGCTCAGTGCTTCTTGAGGTGAACTTGCACGTTTTCCAAGAGGTATGGACCCACAAGGTGGAGCTATTCTTTCAAGCTGCGCAAAAGCGACCTGGTCTCCTCCACATTTGTCAATTTATGTTCACTCGAGAGCATGTTTCCCCGACGCTACTTGCCATCGTGCTTCAGTTTCTGGTCGATCGTCTACCACTACTTGGTGAATATGATGATCATACGACCGTGATTACTATCCGACTTTTCAAATTGGCTTTCGCTGCTGTCACCCAACCGTCTACGGCCATTCCTACGGCTGTTGCTGCGGCCATATCTGCGGCTAACGAACCTATTTTGGCATCTCATCTTGCGAAGTTGATCATGGATTCTTTCCCTTTGGCTGCAAAGGCCACCAGACCAACCAATTACTTCCACTTGCTCAGAGGTCTCTTTCGAGCCATCGGAGGCGGTGGCGGGAAGTTTGAACTCTTATATAAAGAGGTCTTACCCCTGCTACCGGAGATGCTAGAATGTTTGAATCGCCAACTCCTTGCATCAGATGGGATTTGCAGGGATATGATAGTGGAACTTTGTCTCACTGTTCCACTACGTCTCACTCACCTCCTTCCACATCTTTCGTACCTCATGCACCCGCTTGCACTTGCTTTGCGGGGAGCTCCAGACCTCGTATCACAAGGCTTGCGCACACTCGAACTCTGTATCGACAATTTAACGCCAGATTTCCTCGACCCAACGCTCAGCACAGTTTTGCGCGAACTGACGGAGGCCCTTCATTCCCACCTGAAGCCCCTCCCGGCTAATCACCACCACGCCCATACGACGATACGCATCCTTGGGAAACTTGGTGGGCGAAACCGGCGCCTGCTGAGCAAAGAACCGTTATTGGAGTACAAGCCTTTCTCTGAACCCGCGAAGCTTGCCTTGTCTTTCGGCGGAACAAATGAGAAGGTGGAGTTATATTCCATGTCCAGTCTCGCGGCCCGCACTATGCTCAGGGCGGGAGCCCCTCATCGAGCTTATGCGTATGCGTTCCTGGAAGCATGTGTAACTTTCTTCGTGCATGAGGTCGGTCCTTATCCTCCCTACCATTCGCCCGCGAACTAACGATCCCACAGAACACCCACGGCGAAAACCAGGCTGCCGTCTTTATTAAGTGTCTTGAGGCTATTTTTGACGCTTTCTATATGCCTGAGCTGAAAGACGATGCGCAAAAGTTCATCCGAGATCTTTCGAGGGCGATCCTTGCCATGGAAGTGCGCAAGAATGCTACCAAGGACACTGGTCTCAGGAGGTATCCCAGCCCGCTACTCGCGTCTTATCTCGAGGCTATGCCGCGGATTCTAACACGCGAAAGGCAAGAAGAAGCTCGGCAGGGACAGGAGTTGATCAACCTCATCATTAGCGACCTAGTCGCCATGGGTAGAGATCAAGCTGTTACTCATTCGGACGTTGTTCCAATGCTCCATCAAATTGCAAGTCGTTTCAGCGCCATTTGTTTGGATGATTCATGGGTACGGAAGAGCGCAGGGTGCACTGGCATCCGAATCTTAACCTCCACTCCAGAGTTTGGAGTGAAGTGGGTCCAGGAACGCGAGGTAGACTTTGTTCGCACCCTCTTGCATACGTTGAAAGATCTTCCTTACGATCTTTCGCGCGATGTTGGAGACGTGGTTGATGTCCTGAAGAGGGTTCTGCGGGTAGGGTGTGTTGAGACCGAAACGTCCTCCGGTACTTCAATCAGTTCCCGAACTAAGCTGGTTCACCTTGTAGGGATTTTCTTCTCGGAGCTTTCGAGCCCAAATCCCGTAGTTCGGCAGGCAGTGCAAACCTGTATCGAGTTGCTCGTCGAACTAACCGGGAAATCTGCACATGATCTCCTACTTCCTCACCGAGATCGTATGCTCACCGCGATCTACACGAAGCCACTGCGCGCACTATCGTTCCCGCTCCAGATTGGTATGATCGATGCCGTACGATTCTGTATCAGCCTTGATCCCCCGCTTCCGGAGCTCAACGACGAGCTCCTCAGACTTTTGCACGAGACGCTCGCTTTGGCCGATGCGGACGACCTGAATATGGGGCGTGTCAATCTTCGTCAGACCGGATTGGAAGTAATCAAACTCCGGGTGGCTTGTATCAAGCTGTTGACTGCGTCTATGCCAATGACTGACTTCTTTGCCAAACAACACCAGACCCGACAGAGGTAGTGTTCTGTTTTTTTGTGCATTAGCTTGCTAATTAAGATACCCATTCCAGAGTGACGAGCGTATACTTCAAGTCACTTTACTCGCCCTCGCAAGAAGTCAAGGAGGTAGCACATGAAGGACTTCGGATGGTGCTCACACATCAAAGTCGCCTTCCGAAGGAGCTCTTGCAGACTGGCTTGCGGCCCATCTTGATGAATCTTGCCGACCCAAAGCGACTTTCGGTCTCGGGACTTGAGGGTCTGGCTCGTCTATTGGAGTTACTTATCAACTACTTCAAAGTTGAGATAGGCCATAAACTTCTCGATCATTTTCGCATCGTTGCAGATCCCCAAATGCTCCAAGCTTCATCCCGTCTTCCGCTCCCTGAAAATGAAGGCATCACCAAGCTGGTCCGCTTGGCGAATATATTCCATCTTCTGCCTTCTGCCGCGAATATATTCCTAGAGAATCTTGTTAACATCATTGTCCAGACGGAAGCCCAAATGCAGTTCTCGGGTAGGAGTCCATTCTCTGAGCCTCTGGGGAAGTACCTTGATCGTTATCCCGGAGAGGCCCTTGACTTTTTTGTCCGAAACCTGCATCTTCCGCGTCATCTCACTACATTCCGGAATATTCTACTGGCTAAGCTCGCGCCCAACGTAGAGAGAGAGCTGGCTTCGAGGACGCAATCACTGGTCGCCCACTGTTTCAAGGGCGGTGACCCAGCATTAGTATTGCCTGGTTTGCAACTCGTGGATGACCTCGCAGAACTGCAGTCGAATTGGGTGGTCGAGAACGATCGGGCAATCGATGCTGTAATCGAGATTTGGAGATCAGAGCCATTGCAATCCGACCAAACAGCCATTGTGCCAGACGCTATCCACAGGCAATCCGTCATGCTGTCAATTTTTCAAAAGGTACTCAAGAAGACGCCAAGGATCGACTTGTTATTCGAAATTGTTGCGGTCTATACTCGTAACCTGCCCACAGACCTCACACGAACAACGCAGTTTCTCTACTGTCACGTTGCTCTGAATGAGGATTTTTTCTACCGTCAGAACGTCCTTGCTCGGTTCCTCGTGTGGTTCGAGGACCGATCTGCATCCTGGGGAACGAAGACGTTCTTCCTTCGTTTCATCGTCACGCCAATCATTCTTGTTCAGGCTGATAAACCGAATAAAGGTGGCCTCATCGATATAGATTTCATATCCTCTATCCATCGAATCATCTGGCAGCCTATGATCGACGATTCCATGTTTGCAGATGCCGACGATATGTTCAAGATCGAGCTGTTGCACCTGACCACAGTCCTTGTGCATCGTTTCCCGGAGCTTATGGAGGACGTCAAAAAGGATATCATTCGTTGCGCTTGGCATTACATTACCTCCGAGGATGCTGTCGTCAAACAAACCGCATACCTTTTAGCTGCCCGATTCTTCGAGGCGTTCGACACCCCACAAAAGTTCATCCTTCGCGCTTGGACTGGCCTGCTTCGTCCTCCGCATACTGAGGGCAAACTACTCATCAAACAAGCATTAGATATCCTGGCGCCTGTGCTTCCCCGGTCTGGAGCAGATGATGTTGGTTACCCTCAGTGGGCAAAGACGACTCGGAGGCTTCTTGCGGAGGAGGGCAATGGTTTTAACCAGATTATCATGATTTATCAACTTCTCGTTCGGCAGCCACATCTCTTCTATCCGGTCCGCGCTCTGTTCATCCCACACATGGTAAACTCCTTGAATAAGTTGGGTCTCTCCGGCACGGCCTCGGTAGAGTCCCGCGGCTTGTCTGTCGACATTTCGCAGGTCATTTTCGACTGGGAACAAAATTCGCAGGATACCAGACCTCAGTCCGTCGCCACCCCATGGGTCACACCCTTGTCTTTCCGAGAAAGTATCGTGAGCTTCCTCGTTCGGTTGGCAACAGCTACCTTGGAACTTTCAGTCAAGACTACCCTTGTTCCTCGAGCGCTGCCCTTGTTACAGCAAATGGTCGCGTCGTCTGGTTGGTCCGATGTCACAGTGAAACTGAATTACTTTTCGAGGGCGCTTGAGCAGGTAAATCTTATACTATGACTATGACATCTTCATCCTGACGATATTCCCGGAAGACTGATTTAGATTCGGAGCCCCAGCTCAATCAAGCCCTCAGCGCAGCAAAAGTCCTACAAGTAGTTGCCACCGACAAAGATGATGACTGGTACACTGCCAATGCCGCTATCCTGCAATCTCTTGTTCGGAAAGGCTTGGTGACGGACGAACAAGGACTCCATGATGCTTTACACCCCATTTTCGAGCGCTTGCTACGTCTCTTTCCTCTTGCAGATAAAGATGAGAAGCAAGGCGAGATGTCCGAATTCCACAACTTTGTATATTCGGCGGTCGAAGACGGTCTGGCAAACACGAATGCCCTTCGTGGTACCCTTCTCATGCTGAAGTCGGTCGTACAAGTCTCTTCCGAGCGCATCCAACCTTTTTCTGCATCCCTTTTACGACTCTTCACCAAACTCGCCAAGGATCATGTTAACTCGGCCCCGGGGTCAAATGGGTTCGAGAACGGAGTTCGACTGATCACGTCGATCATTGAAATATGCAAGACCACCTTGCCGCATCTTGGTGAACAGCGCAAGGCCTTCTTAGGCGCATTCACGGCACTCGCGGAGAAGTCGAAGAGTACACAGCTATGCGAGTACATGCTGAAAGTCATGCGGGAGTGGGCGTTGGCAAAAAATGAAGCCTACCCTACCATGAAGGACAAGTTGAATGTTTTGCAAAAAATGGCAGGATTCGAAACCCGCGGAGAGGCACTCTTTAATGACTACCTGGAGTTGATCTATGACATCTATACCGAACCGTCGTTACGGAGAAGTGACCTGACATCCCGGTTGGAACAATGTTTCTTGCTCGGCAGTCGCGCACGAGATGTGAGTCTTCGGGAGCGCTTCATGGATCTGCTGGACGCTAGCATTCCCCGCTCGCCTTCAAGCCGTCTCGCATATATTCTTGCAGTTCAGAGCTGGGAGCCGCTCGCAGACCATTACTGGATCGCTGTCGGTCTGCATCTTCTTCTTGGCTCAGTGGATGGAGAAGTACCCCTCATTCCAGAGAGAAAATTTACCCTCGAACCTGCCGTGGGATATCTCACCAGTCGCCCCAAAGCTATCTCTATTGTACGCCCAATGCAACGTCTGGCATTCCTCGACCCGCTAGCTGCCCATGATATGTGGGTTTCGGCGTTTTCGGCCACATGGAGATGTCTCTCCAGGAAGGAGCAAGGCGATCTGACCCTTCACATGATCAACCTCTTGAGCAAGGACTACCATATCAAACAGGCTGAGATGCGTCCAAACATAATCCAAACATTGCTCAGTGGTATCCTTGCTTGCAATCCTCCCATAATTTTGCCGCCTCACCTCGTCAAGTTCTTGTGCAAAACGTACGGTGCATGGCATGTTGGGTTGGAAATCCTCGAACACTCGCTCGACTACGTAAGAGACGATGACGCCGGTCTACGCGATACCGTCCATGATTCTTTGGCCGACCTCTATGCTGAACTCGCGGAAGAAGATATGTTTTATGGGTTATGGCGTCGTCGTTGTCTGCACCTGGAAACGAACATTGGCATCGCGTATGAGCAGCACGGAATGTGGGATCAGGCAGAGAGCTCATACGAGCTCGCTCAAACTAAGTCAAAGTCAGGTGCGATCGCATTTTCTGAAGCAGAGTACTTCCTTTGGGAGGACCACTGGATGCTCGCAGCAGAGAAGCTCCAGCAATGGGACACGCTCCATGAGTTAGCCAGGAGCGAAGGGAACCAAGAGCTTTTGCTTGAGAGCGCTTGGCGGATCAAAGACTGGACCGAACATCGAGAGACTCTAGAAGAGCAGATCAATCAACTCCCCGACATTGCCACTCCTCGTAGGCGAGTATTCGAGGCCTTCATCGCCCTCTTGAAGCTTCCAGCTGCCTTGGACAAGAATACAGAGTTCACCAAGATCCTCGAGGACGCGATGCAGCTCTCCCTCCGAAAATGGGTTTCGTTGCCTCCCCAGCTGTCGATCGCTCACGTTCCCTTGTTGCAGCACTTCCAGCAGTTCGTGGAACTTCAAGAAGCTGTCCAGATCTTTGGCTCTCTCTCGAATACCAACGCGCAGAACTTGGAAAAGAAGTCGTCTGACCTGAAGATGGTCCTTCAAGCGTGGAGAGAGCGGCTGCCCAACCTTCACGATGACATCAGTATCTGGAGCGACCTGGTGGCATGGCGGCAGAACGTCTTCAACGCGATCAACAAGGCTTATATCCCTCTTATTTCAACTAACAACCAGAACGGCAATGCGCCATCTACTAATGTCAATACCTCTGGTTATCGGGGTTATCACGAGACCGCCTGGATCATCAATCGTTTTGCTCACGTTGCCAGGAAGCATGACTTGCTAGACGTGTGTTTCAGCTCCTTGAACAAGATATACACGCTTCCCAACATTGAAATATCTGAAGCCTTCCTTAAGCTCCGGGAGCAAGCGCGCTGTCACTACCAGAAACCCAACGACCTGCAAGCCGGTCTCGAGGTGATCAATAATACCAATCTGATGTACTTCTCCAGTGCGCAAAAGGCGGAGTTCTTTACGTTGAAGGGTATGTTCCATGCAAGGAGTGGGCGTTCCGAAGACGCAAACCAGGCGTTTGGGCAGGCTGTACAGATGGACATGACCCAAGCCAAGGCATGGGCAGAGTGGGGCCGTTACAATGACCGGATGTTCAAGGAGATTCCAACCGACATGACCCACGCTGCTAATGCAGTCAGCTGCTACCTCCAAGCTGCTGGGCAGTACAAAAACGGCAAGAGTCGGTCGCTCCTCACTCGTGTCCTTTGGTTACTCAGCGTCGATGATGGGAGCTTTACGATCTCGCGTGCGTTCGATACCTACAAGGGAGAGGCGGCGTTCTGGTATTGGATATCCTTGATTCCTCAGCTCTGTCTATCCATCAACCAACGGGAAGTGAAACAGGCTCGGTACATCCTTCTCAACTTGGCCAAATTGTATCCGCAGGCACGTGGTACTAATCCTTTGAGACCACTGTGATTAATTCTTTCATAGGCACTGTTTTTCCCTCTCCGAACGACCAAAGAGGATATGGTTTTCGTCAAGAAGCAGGCCGCCGCGGCCGCAGCAGCTAGAGCCATGCAGGCCAGCCATGGAGTTGGAGTCAATGGGATAAAACGTGTGGACAGCTCGCTGTCCACACAGGATGCGACCGCTGAAGTAGATATCGTTAAACGGGAGAATACAGCTACCGAGATCAATGGGAACCAACTGGTCACTGGTGCTCATGCTGATGCTTCCAACTCCAGCTTTGCGCCTGGCCAGCATTCAGCCGCGGACGCCCAACCCAATCTCACGGCCCGTCAGGGATGGGAGTATGTTGAAGAGGTCGTACAAATCCTCAAGACTGCTTTCCCGCTTCTTATCCTGAGCATGGAGACAATGGTCGATCAGATCCTCCAGCGATTCAAGGCGCCGCCTGAGGACGAGATATACCGGTTGATAAGCATGCTCCTACAAGATGCTATTCAGGTTCGCACTCTTTTTTTTTGCTCGTATATCTGTTTATGTCCCATTTAGAACTATGTGATGCGCACAAATACTCCCGAGGATGACGGGCAGCTTGCACCTCACACGATCAATAACTTGACAAAGATGGCAGCCAACTTGTCTGGGCCTGCGCGAGTGCGTGTACTAAGGCTTGCTTCTATCTTTACTAATATATGCGCCTGAGCAGAAAGAATACGAGGAAGACTTCTTAAAGAGCAAGCCTACGCATTATGAATATATCCGTCGACTCCAGCGTTGGCGGGACCGACAAGAGAAATACCTCGATTCCAGACCACGCATCCAATCTCTTGATCTCTTGAGCCACTACTTAACCGAGTTCCAATACGGCAAATTCGATGATATTGAAGTTCCTGGACAGTACACAGAGGTGTGTCATTCCCGTGTCCCAGTTCCGGGGAGTGCTCAAGCCATTCCTGCAGGACAAGGATAGCAACCAAAACTTCGTCCATATTCAAAGATTCGGTCCGAAGTTTGAGAATTGTCGATCCAATGGCTATTGTTGGAAGAGGTTCACTATTCACGGTAGCGATCACTCAAAAACTTCGTTTTCTGTACAACTTCCGTCCGGGCGCCATTGTCGCCGCGAAGAACGAGTGATGCAGGTACACCGCATATTTAATGGGTAACGTTTCGCTGCATATAATCACATTTTCCACCTTTCTGACGAAAAATGGATAGTGCACTTGCGCGAAAGAAGGAATCTCGTAAGCGCAACCTCAATTTCCATATACCGGCTGCCATCTCCTGCAGCCCCAACCTTCGCTTGCTTCAGAACGACTCATCCTACGTGACACTGGGCGATATCTACGACCGTCATTGCGAGGAAATTGGTATCACCCGCGAAGACCCCATTCTTGCCTCAGGAGAGAAGATCAAAGCTGTTCTTTTGGAGTTCAAACAGGTGCACCAAAGAGTTGTACGTATCTGCCACATGACACTTTTTACGCAGTCCCTTACCTGATCTCCTTCACAGCCTGGCAAGGCGGAATATTTCACCCTCCGAAAGGATATCATGGATGAGGTTGCGGCAAAACTCGTTCCAGATGATGTACTGACCAAGGTCAGTTGCCTACCGAATCGCCCGACACCGATGCTCATCCCTTCCTTCTAGTATATGCTGAACGTTATGGGTAACCCGGCGGACCTGTGGATGATGCGCAAGCAGTTTGCACTGCAAATTGCTGCGACGAGCTTCATGACATACGTCTTTTGTCTCACGAGCAGGTCACCGGCCCGATTCCATGTATCCCGTTCCACTGGCAGAATTGCCATGAGCGAGCTGCTCCCCGGTGTCGCCAGTCAGGCTCCAGTATTTGCATCCAATGATGCTGTCCCCTTCCGGTTCACGCCAAACATACAACGATTCGTCGGGCCCGTCTTCATCGAAGGCATCTTTACGTCTGGCATTATGGCCATCGGTCGCTGCCTCACGGAACCTGATGTAAGTGCCCCTATTTAGGTTTTGTCCTCTGACGTCGTTGACGAGTGTGGTGGGTTACAGTTTGGTCTAGAACAACAGCTTTGCTTGTTCGCTCGCGACGAAGTTATGACTTGGTTGCACGGCAGAGGTCAACCATGGACATTTGACATATCCTTCCGCACGAATTGTACAGCTAACATCGAAGGAGTCGTCAAACGCGCTGAAGTGATGGCATGCAAACTTGAGCGCGATCAGGTGAGAACGACACCCCATTTGCACGTCCTGGGAGGCACTGACTAGAAAAAATAGATTGGCTTGGTATCAACGCCGCCAACCGTACCTGTCATACAGACGATCACGAACCTCATATCGACTGCGACGAATCCGATTCAGCTGATGAGAATGTCGGAAATTTACCATCCTTGGTTCTAAAGAATTTCATGTTATACTTTTTCGTGTCTGTTGTATCATATTCGATATTTGTACACATAGACAGTATGTATCACACCAAGCTAAATTTGTGGTACCTCACGCGTATGTATATCACTCATGATTCATGAACGCGTGCTTCGTATAAATCCTTCGGTTTGGCGAAAGGTATTTATATGAACTTCACTCTCCGCCATCATCTGGAATACATCTAGGTTAAATGAAAAGAAGGTTAAGGAATCAAAAGACTTACCTCCTCGGCCATGCGGTATATATCGCTTGACGGACGGTTGTACATCATGGCGTTCGCAAACATGAGATAAACGTCTCTCTGAAACTCGAGAGAGTTCGAAATCAACCCATCCTTGACCCTCCCTTTGATGGTCTTGAGGTCCATGGGCCGCTTGATGATGTCGTGGTAGTCTGGTGCCTCAGAGTTCTTGATAGGATTGTGGAAGATGTTGCCGTTCCGATGCTGGGATATCTGGCTGTGAAGCATTCCAATCACGGTTTGGAAACGCTTGTTGGGAACGGACGGAGGTGTTTGATGTTGGGAGGCCAGTTCGACGCTTGCAGCAGTACGTTGCGGAGCTATACGTTATCATGAGCAAATGAACGCGAAAGTAGAATGTACCACATGCCTGGCTCCTCAACGTCCTCTGATATGGAATCGTCTCGAGGCCTCTTTGGGTCTCTTTGGGTCTCTTCCAGGTTGTCTGTGTCTGTGAGCTTGCGTTTGCCTATAGATAGGATATGCTAGATGAACAGGGGGTACCATGTGTATATAGGAAGGATGCGTACGTTCGCGCTGCTGCGACGCGTCGTTCGCCTTGTCATCGGATTCGGCGGGTCCCTTGACATCCATTTCGGTGGACACGGGTACCTGCGTGCTCGTTGCTGGGACGTCGACTGTTGGAAGGTTTGCGTCCTCGGCGCTGATGTCCGGGGGTACAGGCTCAAGTGCATCATCTTGAACGGGAGGAGTAGTCTGGTCATTGATAGGAATTTCGATATCGTCTGGCTGCGTTATGACTGCTTGGTCGCCGGTGGAGGGGAGGTCTGGCTGTGGCTCCTGTTGGGAAGCTAAGATAAGACGGATGTCTGGGCCATGCTGCACGCACCGAAGCGTCATTGGAGGCAACGACCTTGGACTTTATTTTTTCATCCCACGCGCCGCTGCGTATTTGGTCTATTTCGGCGACGATGCACCTGGTGCAAGTGAAGGTGAAATGGAGAGCGAAAGGGAAGATGGCTTACTTGAACTTGACCTCCTCGGCGGCGATCAGTTCGCGGAGATGCAACAGGCGGGCAGCATAGTGGTGCTGTGCGAGGGACAAGTTGAGGGGTGCTGTTGCCAGGGTCAGGGTGTATGCGGGGTGAAAAGAGAGAGGCGTGCCGTGCGGTGCATTGTTCGCTTCGGAGCTAGCGTAGGGTTAAAAATCTGGATGTTACGCGAGACCTCGGCGAACGTTTCTTACCACTCGAGCTGGGCTTCGTTCATGAGACGGAGGTAGAATTGACGACAGGACTAGATAAATACAACATCGACAATGAGTAAACTAGTAACACGACGATGGTACAGACTTGTGGCGAAAAAAAGGATTTCGGACGGTCGACGAGAGCAGGATGTTTCGTGAGTAGCTTAGACACTGACTGCCACGCATCCGCGCCGTGCTCAAAGACGGCCTGTGCGAGAATGAGCCGTTCGATCGTGGAGAGGGTCGTCATAAGAGTGAATCCGGGAATTTCCGGATTTATTCACCTCTCTGTTAAAGGCACACGCAGTTCCTTTCCTCAGCGCCATCATCATGTTCCTCCCCGCCTTCACAACAGCCCTCCTCCTCCTCCCCTTCGCCTCCGCCGGCGTACACAAGCTCAAGCTCGAGAGGCTCCCTTCAGTCACACCTGGCCATGTCCTTGAGACCGCTTACCTCGCAGAGAAGTACGGCGCCCACGTCAACCACCACCAAATCCCTCTCTTTGGCGCAGGTGGCGTGGGCCGTCAAGTACAGCCCACCCCGAAAGAAGACGACCTCTTCTGGACACAAGAGGATTTGCTCAGGGGTGGTCATGATGTTCCTCTCACCAGTATGCAACGTCCCCCTTTTCATTCGGTTCCCAAACTTATTTCTCCTATAGACTTCATGAATGCCCAATACTACACTAACATTGAGATTGGCTCCCCACCTCAGACCTTTGCAGTCATCCTCGACACTGGGTATTTTATCTTGACCCCTTCATGCTCGTCCGTCATTCATGTCCCCTCGTAGCTCCAGCAATCTCTGGGTACCAAGCAAGAACTGCGTTTCCATTGCGTGCTTCCTCCATGCCAAGTATAATTCGCAATCATCGTCTTCATACAAGGCCAATGGTTCCTCCTTTGCCATCGAATATGGTTCTGGCTCCATGAAGGGATTCGTTTCACAGGACACACTTCATATTGGTGACCTTTCTATTCCTTACCAAGATTTCGCCGAAGCTACCCAAGAGCCTGGACTCGCCTTCGCCTTTGGCAAGTACGCACCTTCTACCTTGTCGTGTGGCTTTCGCTGACCCCATGTCCTACCAGGTTTGATGGCATTCTGGGTCTTGGCTATGACACCATTTCCGTGAACCACATAGTCCCTCCGTTCTATCAAATGATTGATCAGGGTCTTCTCGATGAGCCTGTATTCTCTTTCCTCATCGGTAAGTCCGAGAACGATGGTGGCTTGGCTACATTTGGTGGAATCGACCACTCCGCTTACACTGGCAAGATCACCTATGCCCCTGTTCGCCGCAAGGCCTACTGGGAAGTCGAGCTCAACAAGGTCGCCTTTGGGGATGATGTCCTCGAACTCGAAAATACCGGTGCTGCTATCGATACAGGTATGCTTGAGCTATCACTGCGTACTTGACACGGTCCTTACTTTGTTAGGTACCTCCTTGATTGCTGTCCCTACCGATGTCGCCGAGATGCTGAACACTCAAATCGGAGCCAAGCGCTCGTGGAATGGCCAATATACAATCGACTGTTCCAAGGTTTCCTCTCTGCCGGAGTTGACATTTTTCTTCGACAACAAGCCATACCCCTTGAGTGGCAGCGATTATATTCTTGAACTTCAAGGGACCTGCATCTCTGCTTTCACTGGTCTTGACTTTAACTCGCCCGGCGGTGCCCTCTGGATCGTTGGTAAGATCTATGATTGCACGAGAGCGCTCGCTGATTTTCTTCTAGGCGATGCATTCCTCAGGCGTTACTACACGGTGTATGACTTGGGAAGAGATGCTGTTGGTTTCGCCACCGCCAAGTAAGATTGTGTTGTACGCTGCGGATCATTTCTTGCCATGCAGATTCCCTCTCGCCGATATGCTGCTTGATCTTTGGAGACCGAAAATTATGGCCATATATCTACAATTTTTGTATACTCCCCATATATACGTGGTTTCGCGAATTGGAAATAAGAGCCGCCAGATTGTCTTCCTAGTTACTAAGGGTCCGCCTACGCCAATCATGGATGCAGACGAGTTTCATCAATCAACTTTGCCTCGCTTCCATCACGAAAGACTCCCATCCACAGCGCGATTGCGACTCTGGAAGCAACAGCTAGCTAGTAATGTGTGGGCCCGACGTCTTGATAGGGTGAACGTCCTTGGAGGCAGTACCTACGGGCATACCGGGTGAGCACGTTGACAGTATTTGACCCCTAGTCCTAAGTCCCAACTTCCATACAGATGTGTAAATGCCCTAAGCTGGGCACGGCACGGAGAGCTTCTCCTCAGCAGCGGGGATGATCAGCAGTCAGTATTTAAACCCTTTGATGATCTTCTTTCATTCGTTCATGATGGCGTCTCGTGCTAGACTGCGTGTGTGGCGAATGAATAATTCCTCGGACGCCCAAGACGAATATCCTTTCGATTGCCAGACTGTAATGGACACGGGTCACACTGCGAACGTATTCAATGCACATATGCTACCCTCATCCACGAGGATGTGAATAATTTATCCTCCGCACGTAACCCGTGGTTGCTCATCCAACGTTCATCAGTGCAACAGTAGCAGGTGACAAGCAAGTTCGTGTATTTGACGTTGGCGAATCAGTTGGGCGTTCTCCCTCGGGCAATGAGATGAGCTACTCTACCAAACAAGCATGCATTCGTGTTCTGCGTTGTCATTCCGACAGGACGAAACGCATCGTCACTGAAGATAGCCCCGATTTTTTCCTTACGGTAGCTGAAGTATGTATGCATGCCTACCGAGCTTACCCATCCGCTAAAATATTAATATTCTATGTTAGGATGGAGAAGTGCGTCAACATGACCTCCGAACGGTACACTCCTGTTCCGCGGGTGGTTGCCCCGCGCCCCTGGTTAAATTACCACACGATCTTTCCACGATTGCACTCTCCCCCTTGACACCTTACCATTTTGTGGTGGCCGGCGAGTCGCCTTTCGTGAGTGTTGTTATTTTATAGAGCAACTCTGGGCCTGACGGACGTTCTCGAGGCTTACCTCTTCGATCGACGTCAGGTCGGTCGCCGCCTACGGGAAGAATGGGGAATGTCACCTGCTGTCGATGATCTGACAACATGTGTTCGACGTTTCTCTAGACAGTCTCGAGCTCCAGGAGAGGCAAAGGGATATGAACATATAACTGGAGCACGAATGTCAGCTTGGAATGGACATGAGGTACGTTTTTGAAGAACAGAAAACAATTAGTAGTGACGGTTGTACTGATGGTTAAAATTTGACAGCTCCTTCTGTGTGAGTGCTTGACATGACCGGCCCGATATCTTCGTGATTAACATGTCCCAGCATACAATTCGGATGGAGTGTACTTGTACTCCACGCGAGACGAGCCAGATGCACCTAAGCAATCGTTCATTCTGACTCCCAATTCGGACAAGAACCGAGACGTGGCCAAGCTGCAGTTGAAGGCAACTTCAAGGAACAACAATGCCACTGACAACAACATCGAAGAGACTCGGGAGACTCTTGAAGAAGATGAAGATACGGGAATGGAGGTTGACAATTTATTCAGCGACAGCGAAGATGACAACGACATGATGGCAGACGAGCCTGATGACGATGATGACAGGAGGGGTGCAGTAGACGCACACTCTGAAGTTCCCGTGGTCTTTCCCCGCATGCGTTTCTCTGGGCACTGTAATGTTGAGACGGTCAAAGACGGTGAGTGCATTCAGAAGACGACTGCGCTGTGAATGATTGACGTCCCGTTCGCAGTAAACTTTTTGGGTCCTTGCGACGAATATGTCACCTCGGGCTCAGATGATGGTAACTTTTTCATCTGGAAGAAATCGTCTGGCGAACTGGTCGACGTTCTGGAGGGGGATGGTAGTGTCGTCAACGTCATCGAAGGCCATCCTACTCTTCCGCTCGTGGCGGTCAGCGGTATCGATGCGACAATCAAGGTGATCATATTGCGTTCAGATCTACTGTGATTACGCCGTTAAACCTGTCGGTATACATAGTTGTTTGCGCCTGCTCGCGGCCCGGCGACATATTCCAAATCCCAAAATGCGCCGTCGATCATGAAGCGCAATGCGCGTGCTTCGAGGAGAGGCAATCACAGGACGGATCTACGGTTTGCGCGTTTCGTTATGCAACATCATGCTCGCGCACTGGAGATACTACGGGGTGCAGATGACGAGTCCTCTGATGATGATACTGAGACTCGACTCGCACATTGTATAAATCAATGAGAGTTTTGGAGTAGTGTACGATTAGTAGTACTAGTCTAGGCGGCGACATGTGTCGGCGAGCGCCACGCCTCGTTGATTGCACTCACCATGATATTCCAGATGGCAGCTGGGAATTTCTTATGATAAAATGTTACGAGCTCACACTTCTCTCAGTCAACCGAACTACGACCAGTTAGTTCTTTTTTTTTTCCTGGCTAGGCCTCGCCGGGAACAGGTTTGATGTGTTGTGAAGAATTCGAGTGTGTGTTGGCGCCAGTCCCGCTTCGACACCCGCCACCACGTGAAACGCCGAGTCGCTGGCTTCCACACCACAAAAACAAGAACAGGCTAGGGTCCCTATACGTACAAAGGCTGACTCTGAGTACTGGTATGCTTGCAAATCTCTGCTGAACTCTCGCTTTTCGCAGTTATGTAAGTCCTTGTCGTGTTTTCGTGGTCTTGCCAAACCGAACGTTCGTGCTGATCATCTCCCGCTTCTCCTGCTCTCTCTCAACCCCCGTGTCTGCAATCTTCAGTCTTTCTTTGCCTGTGATTTGAGCGTCTGTTTGCGTTTTTTTGCCGCACGAGTACTGTGACACCTCGACTACAAGGAGGGGGGAGTTCTTTTTGGTCAACACACTTTTTTTTATTACTTCTCCCTTCGTCCCACATCCTTCCACATCGACTCGAAGCACAGCTACAACATCTACTTGCTTATGCACTCTTCGCAAAACAGATACAAGCGGAAGCGCGGTAAAAATGCCAGCAACGACGACGACACCGCATTGGCCCAAATGCCTGTCTCACGACCCGAAGATGCACAGACGGACGCCTTTGGGCGTTCTCGTCCTCCATCATACCAACAGCACACGGACACGTACATCCCGAGGTCGACTACCTACATCATGAGCAGAGACGGTCCTTCATCCCATACTGACTCACAAGAGCATTTTCACCAGCATTCCTCGGATGGCCACTATCGGGGTGGTAGAGATAGCTATCATACCGCTACTGCAGACTCGAGAGAGGGCAACCAACGGAAATCTCGGTTTTCTTATGACGACGACTTTCACAGCAGCGGTGGTAGGACGAGAGACTTTGTCCAGGGTCACTCCGCTGCGCGCCGCAACGATTCACAGGGTTGGGGCTCCTCGGACCATCATGATGACGGTGCTCAGTGGGGTTCTCCTTCTCCAGATTGGCGAAGAGGGGAAGCGGAGGAGGATCGGAGCAAAGGCTGGGACCTCTCTCGAAACAAGGACCCTCGTTCGCAAGGAAAACGGTGGCAAAGCGACAATGGCTGGGATACGCGGAAACGCGACCGACATCAGAACCGACGACCTCCAGATAACCAAGATGAGGGTTCACATTCGAAGGAGGATCGATCTTGGGAGCCTGGGCCTGGTTGGCATCCCCGTACTGACTGCCGGAACCAACGCGGGCGCGGGGGTGGACCAGGGAAAATGAAAGGAAAGAAAAATGTCCAGAACCGACAGCGGCAACGAAGCGATAGGGATCGGGATCATGACCGGCGGTGGGACCGTCGCAACGATAACGACAGTTTGAACAAGTATGTCGGTCCGTTTTCCTCATTTTAAATACCGTTCTTAGTGTTCCTTCATTCAGTTGGCAAAGAAGGGAGTTCCACCCACTGCCTGCCAAGCCGGTCCGCAGTCCTGTCAAACATCTCTCTTCTCCTTCTCGATCGCGCTCTCGGACCCCCGACTCTGTCTATACTCGGCATTCATCTAGGGGCCGTTCGCGGTCGAGGTCATTTTCACCCGATCATAATGTTCGCCATTCAAGTCCACAACGACCTCGCAGCCGTACTCTGTCAAGAGGGGCACATAGGTCAAGATCTCCAGCGTCATCTCACGGGAGCTATGTGACACGAGCCCCTCCACGAGGAAGAAGCGTCTCCTCTGTTTCTTCTGGAAGTTGGAGTAGGAGTAGGAGTTCAAGTCATAGTCCTGGGGATCGACCAAGACCAAAGCATCGACTGCCAACCGCAACGTCCATCAGAGATATTTCGATTTCTGTATCCAAGACGCCCCTCAAGCGACAACCCAGCTTGTCCCTTGACCAAGAATCTGAACCGATACGAGACGAGAAGGTTAATGTTAACGGGAATCATTCTGTACGTTCTTTTTGATGGTTTGGACCTATTCCTCACTTTACGTCCGTGTAGGCTGCCCCTTCGACTTCTCCTGAGTCGGCACGGCGATCTACTGAACGTATGCCCCCTCCTCCCATGATGCCTCCAACCTCAGAATTCCGCCCTCAAGAGGCCGTCGTAACACCGTTAATGATGCAGCAACGATCTGACCCAGATTCACCCACTAGAGCAAAAATTTTGAAGTCTATAGGCTTCAAACCCATTGGACTTCCTAGTTCATCATCAGTGAAGATGTTCTTCCCACGTGATGATCAAGTTCAACGTGGAGCCATGCTTAGCCATTACGACATTTCTGCGCGTCCCGAGGTTCCAACTAAACGCATACATGATGATGTTGGGGCTGATCGGGAAGAGTACCCCCTACAAGCTACAGGGAAACCGCAGTCTCAGCTTGGACCTGCGTTGCCACCAGAGGTTATTCCAGTGCATGCAGCGGCTTTCCCTAATCTCCGACCACCTTCTCCTACCGTCCATGATGTGGCTAAAGTTCCAATGTCTCCGAAACCTAACGGCGACCTCGTTACCGCTGCGCAACAGCCCCGTCCATCCGAACCTTATGTCGATGCAGCCACACGAGCATCATCCCCGAGTCTAACTTCTCGGAAGGAACTATATGCGATCGTGAGTCAAGTTGGCGAAGGGACGTTTGGAAAGGTCTACAAAGCTCGAAATACAATCACTGGTGTTCACGTTGCGCTGAAGCGGATACGGATGGAAGCAGAGAGGGAAGGCTTTCCTGTCACTGCCATGCGGGAGATCAAACTGCTCCAATCGTTGAGGCACCAGAATATAGTGCGCCTTTACGAAATGATGGTGTCCAGTGGTAAGATTATTCGCCGATAAAATAACTCCGTCCCTCACGTCTTATGATACAGGTTCGGTGTTCATGGTGTTCGAGTATATGGACCATGATCTTACAGGCGTTCTTTCTCAAACACAATTCTCCTTCTCTGATGCGAATCTGAAGTCTCTCTGCAGTCAAATGCTTGCAGGCCTGGCATATTTGCATCACAAGGGAGTGATACATCGTGACGTGAAGGGATCGAACATTTTGATCAATAACAGGGGTGAACTTAAGCTTGCTGACTTTGGTCTCGCACGATTCTATCAGAAGCGACGGCGTATGGACTATACCAACCGGGTGATCACTCTCTGGTACAGGCCGCCCGAGCTTCTATTCGGTGCGACCGTGTACGGGCCGGAAGTGGATATGTGGAGTGCTGGGTAAGCGATGACAAATTAGCATTCACGAGCGGTGCTTACACATGTGCAGATGCATTATGCTCGAGCTATTTACCAAAAAGCCGATCTTCCAAGGAAACGATGAGATTCACCAACTTGATGTCATCTATCGCATCTTTGGCACACCGACTCCTGACCGATGGCCCGGTATCACGGAGTTGCCATGGTATGAGTTAGTGAAACCAAAGGAAGTACTACAGGACCACTTCAGGGAGCTTTTCCAAAGGTAGGTCCTGCCTCTATTTGATATCAATCTTTCGGTGCTTATTGCGCTGCCTTAGATGGTTGTCTCCTGCGGGTCTTGATCTGGCGGAGCAGTTGTTGACGTACGATCCCACGAAACGGGTGACTGCAGTGCAGGCCCTGGAGGCACCGTATTTCAAAGACGAGTTGCCGCCACCTGAGCTCCCGGTTGGGTACGTGTATCGCGCATGGAAACCTTTACGCCACTAACATTCTGTCAGATTGGCGACGCTTGAAGGCGAGTGGCACGAGTTGGAGACTAAGAGGGAACGTGCCAAGAAACGGCGTAAATTGGAAAATAGTACACAACCACATCCTGTCTAATTACACATTTGAGACGATAACTTTTATGCTGGTGCCTGGATGAGATTTTGAGTTGCAAGATACTGTACAATTGATTCCACCTGGGGAGGTAATGGTGAGTGACGGCACGAAGACAGGGAGACAGAAAAGGATTACATTCGCTGCGGTAGTTCGTATTTGCATGTCCCAACGCTTAGTGAAGGGTGCTCCTGTGGCTTCACTGGTCTGTTCTACGTCGCCCAGACCACCCGCTTTTCCTTGTGCATCATCATCCTCTCTGCCTCCCTCGAACCACATGATCCTATCCACCTGATCGATCGAACCTTTCAAGCGACCCTGCTCGATCATCTTTCGAGCCATGGTCTCAGCAGCGCTGGGTGCCAAATCAAGCAACGCGCCCAACCCACGGAACGAGATATTGTTGTATACCTTGGAACTAGCGAGGACGTTGTGTTCCATGACGGCGCGATCGAGGACAGTCGATGGGCCTTTTCGCCTGCTGGTTGAAGGATCCAAGAAATCGTCGTCGTCGACGGCCGAGGCGAGTCTGTCGTTGCTGGATATAGATATTTTAGCGAGCTGGTGCGGACGGAGGGACTCTTCGAAGCTCTTGACTTCTGCGGGGCGGAGAATGTGGTCGAGGAACATCTTGGAGAGGATGTTGTAGGTTGGGAGTTCGGACGATCGTTCGTCTCGGTACAAGGAGGCGAGTACGCGGGAGCGGTTAGGACCAGCGGGAGCAAGAACGGCACAGGTTACGGCATGTGATCTGGGTGGTGGTGAGCTGGGCCAGTGACTGGGTTGGACCGGGCTTACAGAATTACCTTGCGTTCCTCCTCGTCGATCTCTGCGACCCAGGAGAGTTCGTGATAACGCATAGCTGCTTCTAAGAATTTGCGGGCGTAATCGCTGATTCTGGCTTGGCATAGTTTGAACTGAAGTTGGATCTCTTTGTCCGCGGTGGAGTTGGAGAGGGAAGCAGCGCGATTATAGTAAGTTTCTGCTTGTACGGAATCCTCGTCTTCCAAGAGGAGTCTGATAATGCGGACGTAGACGCGGAACTTTTCTTCGTCGGGTAATGAACTGAGTGGGATGTGAGTCGGGGGGGGGATGGTGACGGGATGAGAAGTCATACCGAGAACCAGAGTCGAGAGATACGCCCATGAGGACGCGCGCAGCCTCTGTCCATTCTTCCTCTGCTTCTAGGAGATCTGCGAGCTGGAATCTTAAGGAATTGATCTGGAGAGCGATATGAGCGGATCTTGATGGGGAGGATAGGGGGCTCAGACGCGTACCTGTTCTTCATAGCTGGCGATGCGGGGCTGGAGAGTGGCGAGGGCATCTTCGACGACGCGTTTCCGGACATCGTGATCTGTGATGGCACCTGCACCGATGTTCTTGACGAGTTCTGAGATGACCTGCCTGCCTGTGACGAGGCCGACGACTTCCGGGTTTGCGACGGCGTCGATGAGGAGATGGAGAGCGGAGGAGGGATCTGTGAGAGAAAGTGTCTCTGAGAGAAGAGAAAGATACGCGGGAGTTTTGTCTTTCTGTGCGAGCGTCGCCAAATGGGACAGCTTTGAGTCCATCGTGGTCCAGTCTCACGCACGTCGTCGTCCTGGTGATCCACCGATATTTAGTTCCGCATATACTCACCGATCAGCTTTATAAAGCTGGCTATGAGAGCGTCATCATCACCACACGATGGTGTCTCCGAGCCCACCCCCTTCGCTAGACCTCGCCGACGTCGCTGCTACACCGCCTCGCTATCAACCTCGCAAGACCTTCCCCATGTCATATCAGACCCGCGAGCGTGGTCACACACGCCGGGGCTCGAGGAATCTCGTGGTCGTCGTCCCCCCCGCTGACTTCCCACTCGATCAGGGCCAGCTTGGCAACGTTCTCTCAATGGGTCCTCGCCACAGGCTCTCTCAAGGCATCCTGATGCCCTTGTTTCCATCGGTGGGTGTCCAAGCTGCGCCGTCCCTCGCTCGTAATACATAGTTCCCTTCCTCAGATGTTTGGTCAACTGAATGCTATTGCTCGCGAATACAACTTTCCGAGCACCGTGGGACTGTGCCTTTACCTTCATGTTAACGAGAACGGCGCAACCATGACACCTCGTATCTCCGAAGACTCGTGGCAGTATCTCTTTGGTCACTTGTTCGGCGATCACGCTCCTTCCGGGACCGGGCAGTTGCCCATAGGCGGAAGTATCGAGTTTGATGTCGACGTGAACAAGGCACGGTGGTTTGACGCGTGGCTGTCGGGAGCTCTCCGCGACTCCGAGTCTGCTTTCCCCCAGCTCGTAACCTCCCCTCCACCACCGGGAACTCATTGGCGAGGGCGCGCCAAGGCTACAAATATGGATGAACAGCACGTCTCCGACCGGTGGGATGTTTCAGGGTCTGCGACCCTGATCAACGGTTCGAGACCGGAAACGGTGCTTCGTCATCTACCCAGGAAACTTTCCCTCGTAGACCGGCTTGACGTGCGCAGCCTCCATGTATCTCCGGAGTCACAGAAACGTTCCGACTCTCCGTCACCCACCCAAGACTTGTCTCCCGTCCCACAGTCTGCAGTTCCTCGGCCCTCGAATAGCGACTTGGAGAATCGCGTAAATTCGTGGAGGGCGACGACGGAATTGTTCCCGGCCTCGATGAAAGAAGCATACCAAGAAACCGCGGACCCCGGCGCGGCTGTCCATGTGACGACCATGGACGAGTACGCGTTAGAGCGTAATTTCGGACAGGGAGTCAAAGTCGAAGAATATCTGTCGTCAGTGACGCCCCCAGGTCCTCTCACTCTTCTCTTAGAGTCTTCTATTCCGTCTTCTCAACTCTCCCCAGTATATGATGGTCGTCGTGCGCGCGAAACCATCCTGCTTGCTCCGTGGGACCACACCGACGACGCGAAGCAATCGGTCGTTTCAAGTGTATCTCTCTTACCCTCACCCGACATGAAAGAGCGCGTGGTCGAGGAGATTGCACCTGCAATTTGGGGGAACTCCTTTGGGTGGCAGATCGCAACGACATGGAAGGAGGTCTACCCGTATTCAGTTGTCAAGTCACGGCCTACGATCCGTGTACAACTTCAAGATCCAAATGGCCCCCTGCCTCAGTACCCCAACTTGATTGTTTGTAAGTACCCATTGCCACAGAGGATTCTGTTTCCCTTGACAATGCATGTCCATAGATCCAAATGTCCATCCTCTGAAGCCATCGGTGTGGGGAAATTCTTTTGGCTGGAAAAGGGAGGTGACCTGGAGAAAGGTTTACCCGTTCTCGACAGCGATGGTGCCATCGGTCCCCCCGACTCAGCTTTCTGGGACAGGTGGGCTTGTGTCTAACTACCCAGGCATTTCTATCTGTAAGTTCCAGAGTGGTCGATTGGCTTATGAAGGCTTATCGTCAAGAAGATCCTGCAGTCTATCCATACTATGAGATTTATCCCGCATGCTCCATCGAGGACGATACCTCAGGACCGGTCCCCGTGGTGCTCAAAGGATCAGGCGGCTTCATGTCGTGTTACCCGAGCTTGGTGATCTGTATGGATGTGATTGTGAATGGTTTTTTAGCCGCTGACAATCCATGATAGATCCCGCTGTGTACCCTCATTTTGACATATATCCTCCGATCGCGGTGGGCACAGGATTGAGCCAACGCGACGCAAGCATATATGGTGCATCAACGTCGTACCCAACCCTCGTTATCTGTGCGTGACTTGTTACCTCGAAGGTTTCTTCTCTTATACTAGTTGCTCAGACACTGCTGTTTATCCGTATTTCGACCTATACCCAGCAACCTTGCGAGTCTCCGTGACGCAAAAGATGAAGGAGGTAGTCGTGAAGTTGGAGAATGGCGGATACCCCACAGCCAAATATCCCATCATGTCTATTTGTGAGTGGGTATGTCATTGCATGGCTACAGTCGCTGAGATTGGTCGAAGACCCAAGTGCATATCCTCACCTAGACATATATCCGATCCAGCATTTGGTATGTATCACGGAGATGAATCACATATTTTGCTTACGGGACAATGATCAGAGCAAGGCAGCTTCAAGCGCTATCTGGGGTGTCTCATTCGGATGGTTGTCAGTGAAAACTTGGAACCAAGTTTATCCGTTACATATTAATGTAAAATCTTCGACGGCAAGCCGAAGTATCGATAATCAAAACTTGGTAATTGGTGAGCATTGGTGCCATCATAATATTTACTTTCTCATGTTTTCGGCCTGTATGGTTCGTTCGCCCCACGCAGCGAATACTACGGCCAGAAAGCAGGCAGTCTGGGGAAGTTCGTTTGGATGGAAGAATGCGGTGACATGGCGCGCGGTGTGGCCAACTTCACACACGAAGGTCCAACCAAATGCTCAAGCATCTGGCCATCTGGGATCACGGAAGAACTCGTCCTTGAATTACCCATACCTGGTTATTTGTGAGTCCCAATCGAGGAACCAAGCGTCATCTCTGACATGAGCACAAGATCCTGTTGCTTATCCTTATTTCGATATCTATCCCACTATTGCTGGCGTCACGGAGGCAAAGGAGTCACAGACATTGAAGAATCAATATAGCGTCAGCCTAATTCCCAATTATCCTAGCCTCGTAATATGTAAGAAGCCATATGTCTTTTCTATGCTGTCTAACATCCGTTAGACCCGGCAATGTACCCTCACCTGGATGTGTACCCGTTCTTTGCGAGCGCTTCGATTACCGCAGAACTTGCGATAGGACAGTCCAACCTTCGTCGCCGTCGGGTAGAGATGTGGAAAGCCAAAACTGCGGCGCAAGTTGGATTAACCGAACTCCTTGCCAACAACCATAATTGGGAAGTCGATGAACCCTTCCGGCTCGACTTGGCCGATTATGCATGGTCTCAGACTTCTGCAGGGCCTCCTACGTCTCCTCTGGATTTGTCGGATATACTTAACATTGAGTGTCTACCCACTCCAGATCTTGGGCAACGGGTCTTCGATGCAGAGAGCACCAAAGTTTGTCCCGTGAAAGCTCAGCAATCAGTTTTCATTCGGGAGTACCCCCACCTAGTGATCTGTGAGTACGCCGAGTGAGAGCGGTAGTTTGGTCTGATCGAATTGTGTCTATCTAGATCCTCTCGTGTATCCTCATTTTGATCTCTATCCAAGCTGGAAGAACACAACCATCTCGGAAGATCATATAACCGAAACTTTTGTTCATCCAAGTCGTTATCCTGTTATCAATATGTGTAAGTTGTTGACAGTCACTTTGTGCACTTACTCAACGCCAATTTTTAGATCCTGCTGTTTATCCCCACTTTGATATTTATCCCACCTTCATTTTGCGAATAGAAAGCCCTGGTAGGGCAGTTTCGAACGTTCAGTATGAACGAGTAGAGATGAGACTGCCCTCTTTGTACCCTAACTTGGACATTTGTCAGTTCGCACATCACGAGCTCTGGTGTACTCCCTAACTTTTTTTCTTCTTCTAGACCATGCATGTTATCCTTATAATCTGGACCATATCTATCCCTCTATCTGCGCAAAGGAATTGATTCAGACGCCACTCGTAGCTTCCCGCGGCTATCCATGGCTTGTTATTTGTACGCCAGCTAGTTTACTTTAGTTGCCTTCTCAGTTTGACAGTTTGCACTAGATTCTCCAGTGTATCCATTCGTAATCCCGTATCCCGAGTTTTCGGCCGAGATCAGCCAACCGGCTAAAGCAGACCAATCATACTCTACATTCCTGACTGAACAGAAATCTATCAGTGTGAAACTACCAACCCAGTACCCATTATTGGACCCCTGTGAGTGATCAGTTTGTGCAGGTATAGTTTTTGTAAACAAAGAAATGCCAACAGATCCTGCCGGCTATCCTTGGTCACTTCAGTCTATATATCCCTGCTTGGAAGCGGACACGCCACAGTATCCCAATGTTTCAATCTGTATGTTGTGCAGGAAGCTATATTCGATTCCATCTGACTTTACTGGTCTTTAGACCCTGCGGTGCAACCGTCCAGTTCAGTTCCTGGATCTGTTGGTGATAGCGAGTATGAATATGTCAAGGCGAAGGTAATTATGACAGTCTATCGATGACACTTTGCGACTGAAGATACGTTACAGGCGAAATACGTCAATTTAGGATTTCACACTGAGGTATACCCTCCTCCGCTGCGGATGAACGCCGCACCACGGAAAAGGCGAAAGACTCACAAAGAGTTGCATGACTTGGCCTTCCAACATTTGGATGTACGACCTGTCCGAAACTCAAAGACGCATCTCCAACTCCACAACGAGGTATTTCGGGACGGTATAGTGTGGACCCCTAGCGGATATGCGCAAGATATTGCATTTCTAACCCCGAAAACTCGGGAGTATAAACTGCAACCTGAGTTACCGAGTCATCCAACTTCACGTTCGCCGCCAGGAACCCCCACTAGTCAATCACCGCATAATACCGTTTTTTCTCTCCGGCAACCCTCACCTCAGGTCCCTCTCCACATTCGTACTCCAGGAATTCCATATTTAGCCGTATCTGAGACGCCTATTCCACGCGTTTCGTCACCCCCCACGCCTAGGACGACAGGTTCGCGCTTTACCCAAGCCATCAGATCCATGGTACATAGACGCACCGTGAGCACGACTTGTGCGAGTCCACCCCCTGAAGACCACAAGGAGCATCCCAAGGATCAGCAACCTCCAAGACGGTTCCTCTCGATGGTTGATAGCTCACGACCAACGGTTTTACCGCCGCTGGCTAATGCCAGCACGCCGGAACCCATGCGACGTGTTCCCCGGCTTTCACAGGCGGATGGCTTTGTTTACCGGAGAGTGAGAGTATACGAGCATGCTACAGGTGAGGTTTCGAGAGATTATTTTCCGGTGTACTATCTCTGATTATTTTCTTGTTATCCAACAGCTGGGAGCGAAGGGACGCAGTCGCCGTTTACACTCCCACCGTTGCCGCCGATGGCCCCAATAACTGACGTGACGGAGACCATCGACCAATCTAGATATACGTACGCTTAAAATTAGTATCTCTGCTGTGTCTCTTGTTGTCTTATAGCTCAAGAATAAATATGTATCTAACGAGAACAATGGATATCACCAGTATGGGGAGTTCAGCACAAGTTTCCGTCGCACACATTCATGGGATCCTCGTGTTGATTTACGGATAAACTCCGGCTCCAACTTTGAGGATAAACTCCGCCGACCAACTTGATAAAATTGTCTGCAAATTTCACTCGCCCGCTTTCGCCGATATCGGGCCTGACTGCATATTGCTATTGCTGCCAAGAGGCCGCCATGGGGTGTGCAAAAGCAACAGTTTCGTCCTCGGGCCGGCTTTTCTCGATGACGTCGATAGTTAATTTCATCATGTTGAAAAGTCGTATGCCGGCGGGAGCGCTTGTGGGTGAGACGTGGCGACGCGGCAGATGTTATTCGCGATAGCGGACAAAGTACGACTAGTCGACGAGAAGAAACTCATGTTGACAACACTATGCGGCGTGCAGCGCGAGATAAGCTAAAGTTTACGTAAGCGATGGCGCATGTAGCGAGTGAATGGTTCTATCGTACAACACATCATGATTTTTTTTTCTTTCGCATTGCCAAGTTGAAACGTCCAACTTGATAATAGAGCGTGGGTGCTGGCACTTGTTGAAAAGTCGTATGCCGCCGAGCGCAACTTGCGGGTGAGGCGTGACGACGCGGCAGATGTTATTCGCGATAGCGGACAAGATACAGTAGTGCGCGTGCTACAATATATATATGAGCTAAGTTATTACGTAAGCGATGCGTATGTACGGAGCGAATGATTCTACAACAGGACTGATGACTTGCACGGCTTGACCGGTGACCCTTCAGAGGAGTGGTGGCCGAGAATGAGCCGGTCGACTCGGAAGATATCTTTCAAGTTATGGAACGACCCGGCTGTTAGAGTATCATTATTCCGTACTTATCATTTCGTCTCTATCCTCGTCACGTGTCACATCACATGATCATGCACTTCCCTTATTATCGTGCGCGTCTCCCTTTCTCTTCCCTCAGCGCTTTATCACTTCTTGTGACGACCGCTGAGCCCCACTCGGACTAGACGCGTACACCGGCTCGTAGAATCTTGGCTTTTCTGCCATCCATAACTTAGAGCCGGAGTCGAAGCTCTCGCTGCGGATTATTAGTCTTCTCTGCTGACTCTACCGCCGCACTGACATCATCCGCGTAAAATTGCAATCCACCTTTCCGAGCTCCGGGCCCGGGAACTTGAACTTTTATCCAGTGTGAAAGCGCTTTGTGTCATATATTTACTTGCTGACGATTGCTGCTTGTGCTCGAGTCACCCAAGCTGTATAGTAGGCGCAAACAAAGCGCAGCCCGCAAGCTCGCATCTCAAGGCAGTACACCAGAGATCTACGGCCCTCGACTGCTGTTGTCGGTTGTCCAGCCAGTCTAGGGGTATCGACACCTGCATGTTCCTAAAATAAGTGAGTACGTAACCTTGGCCCAGAGGCGTGAGATGGTCGTAACATCAGTTGTGAACAGAGGCGTCGGCGCTGGCACTGAATCACTCTATGCGATTTGCGCCGCTTCAACGTTTCAACCGTCAGTGGTCGCCCCCCAAATACACGGCTGATTGTGAGGTAGATCTCCTTATTTTGTCCTCGTTGCCTTGTTGCCATATAGTAGTAGGTCCTTGCAATAGAATACGGGGCAAGAACATGCTAGTATCAAGAGCGACATACTGGTTAGTCTACGACTAGTTTAATTACCGCGGGTGTGGGATTCTCACGCCGAATCATGATTCCTGTTCATTTGACTTCCATCTAGGAACCTTGTCATGCTCGTCAAGTTACAGTTATTTTCGGAAGCAAGGAAATTGGAATTGACATATAATGTATTTTCAGCAGGCTGCTGTATCGTGATGCATCATACAGCTACAAATCAGAGATCCAAAAGCACACATCCTTGACTCAAACCCTGACGGATCATGACTAGCATCCGGCTACACTATGATCTCACTGGTCATTCTAGATCTGATATTATTCCCATGCACATCTACCCTCATTCCCAGGTGACCGTGATGCCGAGAGACCCAAATATATTTGTTGAGGTTCCAGATAAAACTGTTATCCAATGAGTTCCACCGCAACGCATGCTGACGATGCTTTAAGGAATTCCCACCTCCAAGTCGAGTTCTGCCGCGCATCGAAATGCAAAGTTTTGCTAAGGCGATGACAGCCCAAAACGTCGGTGGTGCTGGTCTAGGTGGAACGTTCACCTCATTGATACTATACGGTATCAGTCTGATGCAAACGTACGCCAACACTCTGTCGTCTTAAACAAAATCATATTGACCTCGGGGTTTCGCAGGTTCCTTTACTTCGTTCGGTGGGTGCTCGCTGCAAAGTTCAACTGTGCTTCAGTTTGTATAACTATGAATCTTCTCCAGATATCCCTCAGACAAGGTTTATTTGAAAGTGGTGGTAAGGTTCACACTAATTTGACGTCACCATCCTCACAGACCAACAGGTGACATTAGTGTTTTTGCTGAACTCTGTCAATAATTTTTGTCTCTGTCTTTGGAGTGAGTGTTCTTTTCACCGATTGTGCACGCACGAACTCAAAGAATGCCTAGCTTGGGATAGTTATGTTATTGATTTTGGCAATCCCGTTGCACATTATGCCCTACAGAGGTACATATGTTTCAAGGATTTGCCTCAACTTTAACTGGTGCTCACGCAATAATGTACCAGAACTTACTTTATCATCCCAATGACCACAGTGAGTGACTTGCCGTTCAGCGGAGGATTGCTGACACGTAGGGTATTACTAGGTTGTTATTTCTACTGTCACACAACTATTTTTTGTGTATCGCATCCGATATTGTAAGTCACATTTTATTTGATCTACTTAGTTTTTTAGTCTGTTAAATGTCTGCTTTCAGTGAGCTCGGGGTACTGGAAGTTTCTGCTTCCGATGACTCTAGTGCCCTTCATTGTTGCACAGCCATGTCAGTATAAATTTTAAATTATTCTACGAGTCACTGATGCCAATTCTTACAGTTGCAATGATCTGTTAGTCTGATTCTGTGCATGCCTTTGAACAGCATTGAAATCACCACATGCAGATTTTATCATCAGAGCGTGGAATGTCGCTGAGCTTCAGGACCTCATGAATTGTACAGCACTAGTGGTGCGCTTTTAGTTGTTTCTACGCTCTGATCAGTCGACGTAAACCATACGCCTATAGGTAGTTGGCGGGGAAATCAATGCTGCCTGCGCAGTGATCGATATTATCATTACTGTGGTCATGTGTACTTTGCTTGCGCAGGGAAGGACAAAGTTCAACGCAGGGTAAGTCTTGTTTTGCTCTTGTTTTCCTCATTCATACTGACGTGTTGTGTTTTAGCACCGATCGAGTTCTTCTGCGCTTGATCGTCGTGTCTATCAACACAGGTTTTTGGACGGCCATTGTCAGCACTGCTGTTATTGTTCTCGTACGAAATTATTTCCCGTTTACTCGAACACTTTCTAAGGAAGCTCTCTATTCAGCTCAGTGTACACGGAAGCGACGTGTTGTATCTTGCGGTATACTACCCATTGCCCACGATATATTGCAACACCTTACTGGGAAACCTCAACGTTCGATCCTATGTCCGAAGCGCTTCCCACTACGAGGTCTACAACATCCCCTCGATCAATATAACAAGACAAAGCAGGATCATTAACATCACGGCCGATGAAAATGTATTCAGTCATGAAGGAGCAAAGGATAACGATAACGATGTATGATCGGAGGTATGAGTTAGTTATAACAAGTCACTGGCTGTATTCGTCGCATGGGCGTATCAGCACAACGTTCGACTCAGAATTATGATTTCTGGGGATTGTCGGTATCCTGTCCGGCGCGAAGTACGTACGGAGGGCACATTGTATAGTATACAAGCTCCATATAATGAGTCGGCTTATTAGACTCCAATGGACCAATGCACGGTACCTGCTGCCACTGTTTCCCAATAATGGAGAACTCAGACTCAACTGTTATATCGAGAGCTCCAAGTCGTCGTTATTGGATGGTGAATGATAGCGATACAATGCAGTGGATCAGATAAGACGAAGTGGAGTTCAAGAAAGTGATACATGTGTGGTCAATTCTCGTAGGGAAAAAGAAAAGTGGTCCACGGTTCAGCCAGTGTACGGAGGTGGCTGATCAATCTCAAGGTCATCGTCGATCCCAGATAACCTGAGCGTATGCCCTGGACCAGGAGGCATCGAGATCGTATGTTGATTTCGCTCGGGCGATGACCCTTGACTCGGAAGTCCCGTGGCAGCACCCCCGCCCCCAGCAGATGCTTGCGCCGCCTCTCGAGCCTCTCTCCTCGCCCTCTCCCTCTCGTCCTGCATCATCTTATTCTTGCGATCATCCATAAACGCCGACATGACCTGTTCTCGGAGTGTGCGTTACCGAAGGCTCGAACGACGAGGCAAGCAAATAAAACATGTACTAAAAAAATACAAACACGCACGTTTCGAGCGGCCGCGGCCGTAGCCGCCTTCTGTTCCTCCCTGTTCCGTAACTCCCGTTCTTCCTTTGCCGTCTCGCGGTCAAGCGTCTCTTTGAGCATCGCAGCGCCAATGCGCAGGTCCACCATGTGACTGGGTTCGAACACGTAGTGCGACTGGAACTCGACCACCTTTTTAAAAAATAGTGTATATTGAGATTTAAAACCCTCGAACTTTCGTTTCCTTCTGCTACGTTCGCTGGCAGATGGCCAACGAACGCACCAGGAAACAATGATAACCTTGCTTACCTTGGTACGGAATCCGAGCTGGATTGAACACAGAGAGTGATGATCACGATTAGCGGTAGTACTATAGCTAACAACGATAACGACCCTGACACATACCTCCAGAGCATACTCGAGTGCGCCTTTCGGCTCGATCAATCGGCGTTTGATAGTACCGTTTTCGTGCTTGAAAGAACGATACTTTGGGTTCTCGGGCTCGCGCAGGATGTTCTCCGCTATCATGGACAATGTCTATATCGTGTCCGGTCGGATTCAGTTCAGAAGTCGGTGACAAGCAACACTCGCCTTGAGAGCGTTCATTGCTACCTCCCTAGAGTTGGGTCGGAAGATACCCGGATCGATGAGACGTCGAAACAATTGCCGCTTCTCGTGCTCATGCATGAGCCGCGCCGCATCGGGAGTGCCGGCAGTCGTGTCTGCGATATGACGTCTAGCAGCAGCATCTCCCGTAGACGCTCGAGCGGTGGTAGGCGAGGGGTCTGTAACTTCAACAGACATCGTGGAAATTGCGAACCCTCGAAACGCTTAAATTGAATGATTCAGGACTGTAAGCGGTGACCGCCCGACGCTCAAACCGTTACGCCAAAAGGCAATTATACTGAATGCTAAGCCCGGGCAGTATATAGCTAGTTGTAGGTACCTAGGTAAGCCCAGTGTGGCTTACAGCTACAACACAGAAGAAATACAATGCACAGTACTAGTAACTAACATAAATCATAAGTAGATACAACATATCAATCCAAGTCATCTTCGTCTTCATCTTCTAGCGGTCCCCGTCTGAATCAACCTGAGCGTCTCGTACGAGCGACTGCAAACCGGCTGCCCGCCCGGATTTGAAATTATGATATACAGGTGTTACCTCCTCTTCGGAAGACGTATCGCTACTCCAAGGTGACATATCTCTCTCTGAGCTGGGCTCTTTACTTTTCATCACCTTGGAAGACTTGAGCGGGGAAGCATACGGTATCGAACGTGCGCTAACAGACTTGCGTCCTAGCCTCGCGAAAAACGTAGCTTGCGCAGAGCCGCCAGTGCGTTGTGAAGTACGCTGAGGGGAGTGCGAGGTAGGTGCGTCCCCGTCGGGAGATCCGCGCGACTCAAGCAGATCTGAAGCCCACTTGCGACGAAGGGCAGGAGAGCGCAAGGGATCTGTTGTGCTCGAATACTCAGCGACAAAGGGCGTTGACGTTCCGGAGTCCGTGCCGTTGTTGTTTACGACAGGACGTCCACGCAGAAAATACCATGTTGTTCCATTATTCACAAATGCCTTTTCTGCATCTGCATCCAGCGCCAGAGGTAGATCAACGCCTGGCAGCAACGCTCCTGCGAGATCCCTTGCACGGTTGTCGTCGCTGACGATGCCATCTGTGTTAGTGGGAGTCGAGTTGGATCGTACACGCATGGCACGGCGAACAGCTTGCCGGCCGAGCATTATCTGCTGCTCGATCCGATGCCGGTTCTCTATGATATGCAACTTTGAAGACGACGTCAATTGTGTGAACAGTCACCGAAAGGACAACTCACTTTTGGCCAGGTCACCATTTCACCAACCCGGATCATCCTCTGGAGTTCTGCCGGGTCTGGGTCACTCAATATGTGGAACCAGTCCTGTAAGGTGTTGAATTAATGTGCCACAAGATGTTTGAAACACACAGACCATGAGTCTCGTCTTTGGCCAAATCCTAGCAAATGAATGAGACGTAGCATACAACTATCCAAAATGGCCAGAACATACGTCACGGTTCCATCAAACCGCTGGAGGAAGACACTAGACCAATCTTGACCCAACAACTGTGGAAGTAGCTCGAGGTCTCGGATGACCTAGACATTTGTTACTGCATGACCACCGCACCACAACCGTCATGCTTACCTTGAAGTTCTTCGTAAGCTCCAGCTTGAGCCACTGTTCAGCAGCGGACAGCAGGAAGTTGCCTCTCCAACCTGACATCAATTTTAGTTACATTGCGCCTAGCGAACCTATCGGGGCGTACCTTTACCTTTACCTTTTCTATGGGCAACTGGTTTCCCAGCAGAACCCCGAGGCGCAAAGAAGAATAGATGCACATGTGGGTTGACTTGCGATACGACCGGATGGGTGACTACGATCAAATCATCAATCAACATACGAGTATCGACACAAACGAGTCTCACCATTGAAATAAAGATTAAGTGCTTGGATTGGAATATCCACCCTGTAAACAAACAGAAGGTCAGAAAAGCTTTGGGCATCGCCAGTGCAATCCAAACCTTAACGATCCGTCTTTAAACTTACTCCCCCAATTCCAAGGTACAAGACGACCATCCTCGAGTTTCTTCTGCATTAACACCACGGGATTTAGGATACCTGGTACTGCAGCTGAAGCCAGCAGCGCGCTCCATATGATCGTATCCGGTGCTGTAACGTAATTTAATATCTTGGTGGGCCTGTATGCTCAAGATCAGACGAGTTTCTAATCTAACAAATGACGGAACTGACGAGTGACGTTGAGCGGGAATGACAGAAATATTAAGGATACGCCCTGTCCTAAGGTACGCCTCACGGAACGTCATGGAACCCCTCGTGAAGAAAGCACACTAGATCACCACATAGGGTCAGAACGGATAGTGACAATTGGGACAGAACAAACCTTGCGAGCCCATGCTACACTGTCAAACCGAGCACCTGTCATCCGGAGACGCTTAAACCAGACCTTGAAAGGTTCTTCGCAAGCCGTCACTTTATGGGCTAATTCAGGAACCAACAGGGCCTTTAGTTCTTCGTCCGTTCTAGTGCACACAAGTGCGGCGACAAGACCCCCTGCTGAAGTTCCCGCAATCACCCGAGGTAACAGGCCAGCGTCCAAAAAAGCCTTCACTACACCTAGGTGATCTGGACCAGTCATGATTACACTTGAGCGAAATTCCCATAAATAAGTTCACGCACAATAACCGAAGGACGCGCCACCGGACAGACACAACGCCGAGGTTCCGAGATTGGTGCTCGCATTCTTAAAAAATCGCTTCTTCTCTTCATTTGATAACTCCGAGGACTCGCGAATGAACTGGAGAGCTTTCTCTTGCTCGTCGTGGTATGCTGATGATAATCATTTTATCAGTAAAAGCCGAGAAGTTAATGACATACATTCAATTAAATTTTTCGTTCCCAGAAAGGTCTGAAACAGAGTTATATATGTGTCGGCAGATCGACAATAAATCGAGCTACTTCGCTGTATAGCCTTCAAGACAGCAGTCAGTAGAATAATGGGATGGATATCGGGACGTGGAGCTTACCTCGGTGACTCTACGCCAGCAAAGTTGCTCCGAATGCATGTTTCGAGCACTCCGAGCACGCCACGTACGTCTTTTCGCTCTCTCAAAATCCTGAGTGACCGGTTGACCTGGATATGGATCAGATCCGCTTCGATGACAGCCAAAACAATCACACCTTTTTCACCAATTTCCACTCATAGAACGGGCTTTCGTCTATCCGTTTCCACTCCTGGAAGTCCAAGTACCTGTCTAATATAAGAGCTGCTTCTTTCCATTCCTGCACGTAGTACTGATCAGGACGGCACTGCGGGGCCCGCCGGTGTACTCACAGAGTATGTTCGTGAAGCACGAAGCCGCCTGCGAAGTTCTCCTTTCCGGCCGCGCCCTTGTGAACCACGAAATGAGATAACAAGCAATTCATTTATGATACGGCTCACACGCAGACAGCCATTCCTTGGCGTTGACGACCTGTCTAATAAGTATATAAAGGCTGAACTGCGCGGCGATGAAGATGAAGATGAGTAACTGAGGGACAGCATGAATACGGTTTCAAATTTCACGTGAGAGTTGGCGTGCGCACCAAAAGTGGCCACCTCACGATGAGGAACAACCATTCTGGCTTGTGTTCGTGGGTCCGTTCGCCCTTTCTCCTCCTTGATGAACCGAGCGCCGCTCAGCCCGGGGGTGTCGTCACGGGGGTAGAACCAAGAGGGGGTACGCACCTCTTCACTTTGAGATTGACGGGTGCGAAATCAGAGAGGGCAGAGACCTTTCTTATTCGTGGGCTTTGAGGAATTGGGGTACCCGGACATGCCTGGGGCGATGCAGCGTCAAAGTGGTCGTGCTCGTCGAGTTGGAGGGCAGCTCTGAACGCATCGATGTGACTAACAACATGTTCAAGTAACTAGACCATACTAAGAGCATATATGCTTACGATTCGTCGACATAGTCGACTGCAAAGACGTCCGTCGAACTTGCGGAGGACATCTACGATGAGGAGCCGAGCTAAGGGTCATATGTGTTACATAATCATATTATCCTGTGGACTCAACTCCCTCGAAACAGCAACCTTACATAGAATGCGGGGAAACATCGAATGTGGGGCTGAAACAGCCATTTGTTGGTCTCCTTAGTAGCGCGCCACTGTGACAGCCCTAGTACTCGACTACAAGATGATCATATAGCAATGAAACCTCAATCCTGTACGTCAGGACGCCTTATTGAGCCACTTCTTGACGTTGGTCTGTCCCATCGCATTCACCGCCTGCTTCACTGTAACCCTATCGACCAAACATCGGTACCGCACGAACTCGGGAGCAACACTAGACGACGGTGCGGCGACGCTCGAAAACATGCGCACTTCCACGAGCTCTTCAAAGCTCTGAAACAGAAAACATGAGAGACGAACTCGATTGCTCACTAGAACCTTACCCTCATGAGCACGTCCCGCGTGCATCTAGCCATACCGATGCTTCCGCCTTCGATCTGAATCGGCGCCGCTGATGATGCTCGAAATTCTTCCCGGAACGCATCGTGGAGCATCTCGAAAGTGACCACGTCGTGGCCGTCTGAATGAGCGCGCATTGCAGCCACTAACAGGCAAATTGAAGGGTAGGATAGCCCTTCGTTCGGTGCATGTGTTCAGCGCAATAGTCCGAGGCAAGGCGACGCGGTCTTACCTTGTAGATTGGAAAACTTTTGGCGGAATCGTTGAGTCACAACCGCACCAGAGACCTGAGACGCCGTCGGAAACGGAGACGCCGTACCTAACTTGGTGACGACGGCAATCTATATTGCTTTCACTACTTATCAAGTAACACAATCGAGATCGCTTACCAGTAGTTGCTTGAGCATCCTGACGTCTCGAGTTAGTGCAAATGTATCCTTTATCATATCCACGACCTTGCGGTCTTCGAGAAAAGTGTGCACTGCAAACGTCCAGAGATTACTCCATTCGCTGGGAACATCCACAGGGGTATTCAACAGTCGTCGCAAGGTATTTATCCAGGAGAGTGAATCGGAGGGGGGTGCAGTTCGTATCATGCGACCCGAAAATCGGCTCTTGACTCTCTTCTCTAATAGGTTGATGGTATCGATACGGGTCGTGATGCCAACGACTACAAGCCCACTGCTACCTTGGGCTACCTTGCAGCTTTGGACGGTGTCCAAGAGACAATAGAGCAGCGACTGCCGGGCATGGTGTGCAAACAAATCGAACGCGTCGAGGATAACGATCGTCGGACGCGAGAGGGTAGGCAACACAGAGATCAGAGCGGGGAGGTGGGACGGTGGCGGAACGGATATCGTAGGACCCGAATCGAGAAAGGGGTTGGGTTCTTCCTCTAGGTCGTCGGCGTCCTCGTCTAGATCACGTAGAAACGATCCACCAGTTTGTTGGGATAGTTGGCGCGCGATCTCGCGAAGAGCGAGGCGGTCATTGTGCTGCGTGTGGCCAGACAACCGAATAACTATCGGTTCATTAGGCAGGTCCTTTATCCCCTGCTCAATAAGCTACGCGGTCGTTGAGACAGTTGGCCATTCATCATGTGAAATACCCACAGATGTTTTGCCGCTCCCGCGCGGTCCGAGAAAAAGACAGCTGTTGCCCTCTCCACGCGTCATCGTACCGTGCAGGAGACTGTGCAACTGGGCATATGCAATTCTATTGGTAGATGAATGGTCCTCATCGTCTAATGAAAATGATGACTGAAGAGCATCCAAGACGGCACGTTTTTGTAGCCGAAGACAAGGCACCAAGTGAGACGGCAGAACATCGGGAAGGACGACGGGGGACGGTATGATTGTGGGATCACGACCTTTCTTTGGAGAAGAGGGTTTGCCCGGGGTGACAGGGAGTGGCCAAAGCTTGGAGGGAGATGCACGCGGAGTGACTGGAGGACGTGCGCGTAAGGGAGTTGAGAGAAGTTGCCTGGAAGGGGTAGAAGGTGGATTGAGGAGATAACTGATCTTTGTTTTCCAGCTCGGAGATGTTGGTGTGATGATCTCCACGCAGTCCATCACGACCCGCGGTGTGCCAGGCCGTAGACTCGGCTTTTCTGGGGACAAGTTGAGCTCATCGGGCTCTGGTGTGACGTCGCGTACGCGCTGCCGTTTCCTGGGCTTTTCTGTAGCTTTCAAGCTGCGTTTCGGGGGCATCGTGGACGCGTCCTTCACACGCTCTCATGGGCTTCACAGGGTTTGTTCAACCAAAGCACACAACCAAAGGCTTATACTCCACACAGATTAGCGAGATGGATCAATCCACCGACGTCGGGACTGGAGCTCATCGCGGAAAACATCATACGGAATCACCATGTTCGTGGCAACCACCGACGACCTTTGGTTTGTTGATTCTTGCTCCAGGGTCACAGCAAAGGGCGCTGGATTCTCGGCGTCCGTTCGTACAGGTCCACTATCGGATCCATACCAGGCCTTTCTGTCGCCGCTGAGCGATCGATGTGTACGCTGACGATGAACGACCACGTCTTTGTGCTCTTGGAGGACCCTGCTGCACCGTCGCGCGCGGACGTTCTAGCAGCGTTCCAGAACGCCCCCGCTCAAGTGACGCATCCGCCACATTATCGCACAACTTTCCTTACGCTTCGGCCACCTGGCGCGTTGGAACAAGTACTCGGCCAACTCAAAGCACGCTGGATACCTGTCAGACAGAGCAGCAGTTCATCATCGCAACGTGGACAGGCCTCGTCGCAGCAGCTGACCGTCGAGGGATATGTGTTTACGATCGGCAACGACTGGCTCGTGCGCGCAGGGAACGTTGTCCTCGCAGGTGGTGCGGTCAAGGGCATACTATTGGAGGTCGGTGGGTCTAAGCGGTCCAGTACAGAGTACTCACACGGAAATGCAGGCCGAGTATCTGCCCCTCCCGGTCCTGCATTCCCAAGCCGCAGATGGTACATCTGAGCTGCTGTCGAATCTGCTGTTGTCAGTGCTCCCGAACATACGAGACGCCAAGACGGTCGCAGTAGCGGTGAGCAACTGTCAGTGGGAAGAGGTGCTCTGGGACCGGGAAGAGGAGGAAAGGCTGAGCAAAGAAAAGGAGGTTGTGGTGGTAGACGAAGAGGTAGTTGCGGGCGAGGAGGGTTTAGCGGGGAAGAAGAGGGGAGACTGGACGGGAGTAGACCGCGACCGTCGATCAGCGTTCTTGATTATTGGTGCGCTGCGTTCAGAGGGAATTCTGTAGTTCGCGTATTATGAGTAAGCGTCATCCTGACTCGTCCGACCAAAACCGTCATGTAGCCTTCATACCATGCCACCATGGCAGAACAACCTCCTCTCCCATTCACGTCGTCTATCCACCGCACTCCACTTTTATCAGAACCGCCAGCTCGACATTTATGCTGCAAAACAAGCACACAGACTCACCCTCAGGCAGCTCGTAAGCACCTTTTTTCGTTCCCAGTTTACTCCCCCTTTAATATCATGCCAGGTCTTCTTCGGACGACAAATGGACGAGGAACGGTTGATCAAGGCATGCCTCGTGTTCGTCTCCATATTCACCGGATAAACAAACCGTCCGCCTAGAGCGCAAACTACGTTCGCACTGAACTGCCAGTTCGGATAGCTCACCGATTAAGAGACCTCCAATCCCTGCCGTACGTCGTAGTTACCCGAGAGGGTGTTGCCAGGGTGTACGAGGTGAGTCCCCACCTCCTACCGTACCTTACGTCCTTTTCACCCTCACCGTTTTTAGCTTTATTGGTCCGCCTTTGAGAAGTACCACTGCAGTCACTCTTCTGCCCTTTACAACACTGATTCGTGCACAGATTCAGACAGTTCCCACAAATCACTAACTTATCGGAAAACAAAACTTTTTGTGAATTTCTAGAAAACATTCTAGACGAACAGTACGTCTTCTGCGTGTCCCCAGCCTGTCTAGTCTGATCTGATTCCTAGTGCCCCCGTGATACCGAGCCTTTCACTCGGTCTATCTCTCGCATCGCCTCACCTTCTTCCCGACTCACTCGATTCGTTCATGCACCGCATGCTAGTTTCGCGCATATCACGTCGTGTACTCGCAGAGCACCATCTTGCGTTGACGAATTCGCTAGGAAAGAATTCGCTTGAGGCACCAGATCCACACGTCGGTATCATCTATACTGCACTGAACATCAAGACCAGCATCGACAAGTGTGCAGAGCTCTTGCAAAAACAGCCATACAGGATCGAGAACGACGTTGGGCAAGATCTGAGACTCCCAGAAGTCATCGTCGACGGCCATTTGGATGCACAGTTTTCCTATATTCGCGAACATCTGGAGTGAGTTTATCACCGACTTTTCTGGGCAGTGATTGAGCCGTATACTTCAAGATACATCCTATTTGAACTATTGAAAAACGTCAGTCACATCACCAGCTCCTGAAATGGTACTCTTATATCCTAATGGCAGGCAATACATGCCACGGGACTTCGACATCGAGATACGGGCACACTGCCACCCATTCGGGCTACCATTGTGGTCGGAGAAGATGATGTGGTTGTCCGGATATCCGATCAAGGTGAGGCAGATTAAAATCTCGTGTAGATTGATTGCCGTATATGTGGTAGGAGGTGGTCTTTCTTCAGCATCCATCCAATCGCCCTCCGATCTGTTATCATTTTCTCACGTACGCAACGCGACGAGAATGGATGACGACCGGCTCGGAGCTTTGCGGACGGCAAGCTCAAGAGGCGTGAAAGCTACCGTAGCCGAGCAGGTCGGAGAAGAAGTGGAGCACTCCCAAGAGGGTAGGGACCCTGAAAGAGGAGCAGGGATTGCGCCCCACCAACGGATTGGTCTAGGGTTGCCGATGAGTAACATATTTGCAACGTGGGTGGCGGACTGAAGACCGTTAAAGTAATGGCTGACTCGATCTGTGCCTTAGGTACTTCGGAGGATCTCTGGAATTGGTGTCATTGGACGGATTGGGTAAGTCGATTTGACGTTGAATGCCGGAACTAGGCTAATATATTGCTAGGGACGGATGTATTTCTGCGATTACCCAAGCTGGTGAGTACTGTTTCACATGGAACGAGGGTGGGTTCAGGCTAATGTTCCTTCAGGGCACGAATCTAGAAGGAATCGAGGTGTAGGTCTGTGAATACTGGGAGTAGTCGTAGTTGGTAGGAGGACGATTGTTTGGTGACCGGATGCCAGGAATGTTACGTCAGCTGCTATCTTTTCCGGAGGCAATTCGTCTCCGGTGCCTTGTTTATTTCGTTTCCAACCTCACAAAAACATGCCTTCGCTTGCGGTCATGGGCGCTCTCTGCTTGACTTTCTTACACCCATGAGCTATCCTTACAGCCTTCCCCCTCCCCCGTACGAACACCAGGAATCTCTAATATGGACAGAAAGTGGCCTCTCTGAAAAGATACCAGGCCTCACCAAGCGCACCCTCAGCCTGGAAAACTTGAGACTGCGAGTTCGTCGACCCCTTCCCCCGCGACCTCTCGACGTCAGGCTGTCTCCCATTACCGAAACTAAAGCGAGTACAGCGCAGGAGGCGGAACCACTCTCTCCTGCGCCCTCTGCTACCTCCAACCTTGCTCAGAGCACCCTTCACCGGACCACATCCGTTCGCACATCTCTCACACGATGCCCTTCGGAGCGACTGTCGCACTCCCCCTTTCCGCTAATGGAGAGTAGCTCAGCCTCTTCGTCCAGGTGTCCCTCACCCACATCGTCACTCTCCAAAGAGAAAATGAAGCCGGAAGCGCGGCTAGTTTTCGATCCTTCTGTGGCGTACTCAGACTCGCAGGCGAGCGACTTGCCCTCGTTTCCTGTGCCGCGCAGAACGGCAACCTCCCTTTATAGGTGTGTTTTGCTGCGTAATGTGGTTCGTATTCATACTGAAGCAGACTCTAGTTCTGCTGTATCATCCCATCTCTCTCTTGACTCCCAAAACGAATTCCATGTGTGAGCAACGCGTTCATTTTGGCCCGTGGAGGAAAGCACGTTTACTAATCAACGTGTTCAGTCCTGCGCGAACTTCTTCAACATGGAATGCCAGAACGGCGTCTGTTGATACGTCGGATGTGCGGTCCGTACGAAGCTCCCTCGTGTCTTGCACGCCCTCAGTGAGGTCTTCGTATGGTCGCCGGCCAAGAACGAGCGGCGGATATGAACACACTCAACGATGAAGAAAAAGCCGACTTTACTGGCGACCGTTGACACCCCCTTGTAGTCTTGTTTTGATTGTACGCCCTGCTGTAGCGCTTGAAAGTTTCCCATTTTGCTTCTATACCTCCATACGCAATGTATACTGTATACCCACACATGCATCATAGACATATATTCCTCCCAATGTGGAAATATAAATATATTCCGTTTGTAATTTTACACACATGAACACATCTGCCATCCTCCGGTCTTCTCTACGACGTTGGGGGTCGTGTAAACACGCGCCCTTCTTATCCACCTCTGGGTCATCTAGGCTACGCACAGGGGCCCAACACCCGCGACTCGGATGTCCAATCCACACCACTCACCCCCTGCTCTCCACAGACCGCCCGACGGTCCTGACGAACATGCTCGCCTCGGAGGTCCCTCCGCCTGTCCAGGTCGCGTCTGTCGGGCCTGCGGGCATCAAGCTGGCGGATGGACTCGTGCTCACGGGTCCGGTGGTGTTTTTGGAGGGCAATGTGTTCTTATGGGATGTCCCCGAAAGCAGGAAGGACAGCGAATGGGGTGGATGGACGAGGGAACACTGGGAGGTATTCCAGGTCGTCGTTCCAAAACCGGGTTGGTTCGTTTCGGTCGATCGAGTCAGACCGTTGACTTGGTCCTGTTTTTGTAGAGATTTTGATTTTCGGGACTGGTGCGCGGATGGAACTTGTGCCGAGTTGGGTTAGGGAGTATCTCAAGGAGCTGGGGATACAGGCGGACGTGATGGATACGGTGCGTTGTGGCTTGTATCATGTTTTGACGTGCTCACTGCTTCTGTCCGCAGAAGAACGCGTGTTCGACGTACAACTTGTTGGCGGAGGAGGGTCGACGCGTGGCTGCTGCACTGCTACCCATCGAGCCCAAGAAGTGGACTAGGCAGCAAGGATAGTCCCACTGATGAATGCGCAAAGATGTACAGTATGATATGGCTCACTGCTCCAATCATATACAGCGTATGTAGCTAACTCCCCTCATTCTGGTGGTGCTTTTCTTTTTCCCTTGGCGATTGGCACGGGTGATTCTGGTACTGCTGGAGCTCGGCGGGGTTCCTCGTCTTCATCATCGAGAAGGGATGGCTGTAAGACCTGGACAGGCAATAGATTACCTCGATTCCGGGTAAGAAAACGCGCTGCTGAGTTGAGAAGAGGAAGAACACACCATCCTCGCCTCTGAATTGAATATACAGTACCTCCCAGTTACTGAGCAGCCCTTTTATCGGTGTCGATGGATCCAAGGTCTCGAACGACCCCGCGCTCGATTTCGCCTTCACCGCTCGGCATAACTCAAAGTCCGATTTTGATTGTGGGCGAGGCACTTCTGGGTCTCCGTCTTCTTCGGTCGTCATCTCGTGATCTTCACCCGGAGCGGTCGGGGCGCCCGACGAGGACGAGAGAACGTCCGATGTGAGTGCTGACAACGCGTCCTCTTTCAACGTCGCGACCGTCGAGGACTGGTGGGCTGTGAGGAATACAGTGAGCCGGTGGGTCTTGAGGAGGAGCTGGTACGCTTTCGGTGGAGCGCGCGAAGGCTTGTGGGATGTGATTTTACTGTAAGACGCGTACTAATGAATGGGGTAGACTCACCATGATGAGAAGGAGAAGGTGGGGGAGTGATGGGAACGACCTTCCATTCTCGATCATCCGGTCTCTGCCACGAACTCGGTCCACTGAGGTTCTCGTCAAGCAATGAGCGTCTTCCGCGACAGCGCCTCTTCTTCGATTCCGTACAAGGACGGGACGCCACTTCCAGACTCGGTCCCAAAGGTGCAGGAGTTGGGCGTGACCAGCGCACCGCTCAAGAGTGCCGCCTTTTTCATTGCGTCGTATTGCAAGGAGTACAATGGTGCGTCTGTCGGGTCATGTTTCGAGAGCGTTCTGAACCGTTTGTTCGCTGCTCTGTGATTTAGAGGACTTTATGCTTTGCAAGAATGAGGCAGGTGGTCATCCTGGACGGTGTCTGAAGGAAGGCAGACGAGTGACTCGGTGCACTACCGACCTGTAAGTCGTGTGGGTTTGCTGCGTGCCCCTGCCTATATGCTGCTCGCGCCAGGATCAACAAGATGCGCGAAAACTGTCTAGAGCAATTCGAAGCGCATTGGAACTGTCTAGAACAGAACAACCAGGTGCGTATTTCTCCTCTTTTTCTTGCCTGTTTAACCTGGGATACCACACAGGAATATTTCGCGTGTCGCAAACCGGAGCGTACGCTCAGGAAGTGCATGTTTGAGAAACTTGTACGCGTGCTGCCATGTTCGTCCTGGAACCCACTAAACTTTATGACAGGGTCTCACGAAAACGATTCCTGGTTCTCCTGTTGGTCAGAAGCAAATACACGAGGTCGAGAATCCGATATATACCACCATCCAGCGGTGAATGTGTAGTGTCGTAGTACTACTAGATGAAATATAAATATGAGCTTCTCACGAATGTTTTCCTTGTCCCGCTTTCTCCGTTCACCATTCCTTCGTCCTCATCGATGCGCTCGAACATACGCAACTACTTTTTTGAAACCGACCCATTCGATCTATGTCTCCAACTCGACCAATCCATACTTCAACCTCACATTTGAAGACTGGTAATCCACTACTTCACACTCTCCTCGCCGGGAGCTGAACGCCTCGTACAGGCTCTTCCGCTTCCATCCACCAAACGCCCCGCTCTTACTTCTTTACAGAGACACGCCGTGCGTTGTGATCGGGCGGAACCAGAACCCCTGGAAAGAGGTCAACCTCGCCGCTTCAGCAACCCGAGGCATTCCTTGGATCAGGCGGTGGAGCGGCGGAGGAACCGTATACCATGTGCGTCTTTCGACCTGACTTGTCAAACGCGCGAGTGACGGACGGCGACGGCTTCGCAAGGATCTCGGCAATACCAACTATTCGATTCACGTCCCGCGCTCGACGTTTGACCGCTCGGCTACTGCCAACGTTGTCGTACGCGCCCTACGCATGCTCGACGTGGACGCGTATGCGAACGAACGAAACGATATTTGCGTCGCGGGGGAAAAGATGAGTGGGTCCCGTCTACCACTCGAGCATCGTACTTATCATTTATTCTGTCTTGTCGCGCATATATCCACGTCTCGGGCTCGGCGTACAAGATCGTGAATAACCGGGCGTACCACCACGGGACGATGCTCATTTCGACACGGTTGGATACCCTGGGGGATCTGTTGCGCACAAACAAGGTGGGTCGGGCTTGTTTGGGGACGCTCATCAGGCATGTGGGGCTCATTGGTGCGTTGTACTCCAGGACACGATGCACACGAAAGGCGTTGCCTCTGTCCGTTCTCCGGTTCGGAATATCGTGCAGTCTAACGTGTCAGTGACGCACGAGGCATTTGTCGATGCCGTCATACGGTCGTTCAGGGAAGAGTATGCCATTGACAAAGAGGTGGGCCTCCGGGGATCGTACAGTCATTTGTACATTAATATGATCGACCCAGCCGTATTTCGTTCGCGAAACATCGCCATATCTAGAAGACGAGTATTTCAAAATCGGCATGTCCAATTTGCAGGTACACACCTACTACAGCGGCATTGCGCGGAGCCACCTACTAATGCCCTTGCTCAGAGCTGGGACTGGGCGTATGGCCAAACACCCGAGTTTGAATATGTTATTAATAAGAGGTTTGAGTGGGGTCAATTGGTGAGCTCTGCTTGCTTTATATTCTCAAGGCTTCAGTGACCGTCGATAGACTTCTACGATCCACGCGAAGCACGGCGTCGTACTCTCATGTTCGTTTTCACTGTCTTGCGATACCAGAATACCCCAGAGCACCCAAGCGGGGCTGGACAGGCTGAGTGGACGGTTGGCCGGTAAGCGGTATGCGTTCGTAGACGATAGTGAGGCGCTTGGAGGAAACTGGGAGGAGGACATGGTTGAGGTTTGGGGCTGGCTCAAACGCGAAATGTGTGTTTGGTCTGACTTGGATGAGAGAAAATACCCTGGACAGGCGCAGTTGTGAGTGCTCAAAGCAGGCCAGTTTTGAAGTTACTAAACTATTTGCTACTAGGTAGTATTCAGTTAAATAGCAATCCATCAAAATTTACATGTAAATTTACCCTACCAGGTACCCTTCAACATCTACTCTACCTATGTCAATTTGGGCTAATTAACAGCAGGGTAAAATTGGAGTTGAACATTGATTTACAGTTCTCTGAGTCCTGGCACTTGGATTGATGCAACTGGAATGCAGGATTTGGGGGTTGTTGTTGTCAAGTATGTTGTGGAAGAATGGCAAGGTAAGGTCAATGTCTGATTGGTCACCAATGGAGTTATACCATGGGATTTTGAGGTTGTATCCAACCAGCAAATGCCATCATTAAATCCAATGTCATCATCTGAACCATTCTTCAAGTCTGATGATTCCACTTCAGGATCAAATGGACAAGGCTGGGGAGGTGAACAACCAGTTGTTGCAAATCTCACTTCACTATCTCTTATCTTATCTTATCTTATCACAGCGCCAATCTTATCCATCGCATCTTATCAGCGCGCTTACCCCTTTATCTCATCAATGATGTCATGGTCTAGAACCTGACACATGTTTCACATGAGGCCAGCTTCTTTTCATTTCCGCTCGGCTTCTCTTCCATTTGATGCATAGCCTCGCTTCTTTCTCTCACACCCGTGAGAACAGTATACCCTTATATAGTAGATAGTGTCAGACACAGCTTGGTCTGTGCGCATGTACCTGTAGTATAAATACTTGAATGCAGCAACCGAACAAGCTAGTCTTGTTCTGGTTGGATTCCCTCTAATCAGTTCCCTCCATCCTATCTTGTCTTTAGTTGAGGTGCCTAGTCCTTGTGATTAAGGTTGCCTTCACCAGTGGGTCCACCCAATTGAAGAGAGTGCACTTGTCCTTTTAATTTTTCAAGCTGTGCATGGGATTGTTGTCTTTGTTGGATGAAGTGAGCTGGTCATGATCCCATAGTTATTGAATAATTTCCTGGCATACAGTAAATGATACAACATGTTTGGATCCATTAAAGTACATTGAACAATGATAGAAAGCAATCTCAAAAAATGTCCATAGCATCATTGGAGGCAACCTTAATCAATACTGACTAGGCACCTCAACTAGATAAAGCTTAAGGAGGGGAACTGGTAGATCAAGGGAATCCAACCAGAACTAGACTGTCACTGGCTTGTTCAGTTGTTTTGCATTCATATTTATACTACTGGCACATGTGCACAGACCAAGCTGTGTCTCACTGCTATCTACTATAAAAGTACAGTGGCTCAAAAAACTGTCCCAATGTTTGGCCATTTGGGAGTATTCATCCCTGAACACAATACTCCTAATACTAGCCCTAAGGTTGTTGGTGTATCAAATGAAGTACTGACTCCTGGCTTCCCACTGATCAAATAATGAAGAGATTTAGTTAACATTCAAAGGGATGGTGTTACAATTCATGCGGATCCCCATTCTTTTCTTTTCTTTTCCTTCCTTTGTCCTCGATGTTCTTCTCTCTCAATCGCCACTTCCATGTATACTTAGTCATCCACAGCTTCTTATTGTTCCTTACTGCAGATTACCTATGCATTCCATCACATTCCATAGAACTCTATGGTGCCACTTTATTAACCAATCACCTTAGTCCTTATTGTTCCTTTTTCTTACTTATAAGCGATTCCCATCACCTTTCCTTTTCTCTAACCTTGACCTCCTCGAGTATCCCCTTAGATACGTCTTGGAATATATCCCTTGTTCTTTAAACCCTCTGTGTGACTTCATCCTGCACTTGAAAGGACACTTCAACCTTTAAGCTCTATCCAGGCTTTACAAGGTTGTCTTCATCACTCTCAGACCTCGGTCTTCAATCCCTCGACCCTCGAAGAACCTCGTCGTCTTGATCCCTTCGATCCTCAAGACTTCCTTAGTTCTCTTTAGCTCCTTGTCATCTTGATCCCTCGACCCTCAAGACTCCTTACCCTCGTCTCTTGTTCCAAGACCTTCTTCTCGAGGCTACACTCGTTCCTACCCGGACCAAGTGTAACAGATGGCAGCTATTTCAAAATGTCAGCTCATTGGGACAGTTTTTTGACTTTATAAAATTTTGGATATCTAGTACTTGGTATGAGCTCCCTTGGACTTTACAACTGCTTCAATCCTTCTGGGCATGCTTT
>JBBPME010000054.1:0-78981 GCA_038090155.1 Rossbeevera pachydermis
CTAGTACCGCTGTGTTTCATTGCACCCGATCGATTCGTCTGAAGAACGTCAGGTTTGTATTACAGGTATACGCTGCACAGTTCATTCACGCACGAAGTCTGATAGGAATATTAATATTTGAGACCGGCCCCGAAAAAAAAAAGTACGTATGTATGTACCCCCCCCCTCCCTCCAGCGTGTCGGATTCTCAGTTTCCAGCCCGACCAGCGACCGGCGCTACGACGCGAGCGTGATTCTCGGACTTGGTTTGTTCGACGTGGGCTCGCCGACGTTTCTCCACATGATGTCCCTGTGCTTCCAAGGGATGGGTGGTTTATGGGGCCGTCGCAAAGCGCTCAAAGTACATGCATAGATTCTAGAACTGTTTCATTGAGGTTGTCAAGTCTTGAAAGAAGCATTAGAAAAACAACGGGGTTGTGGTTTCATTGAAGGAATGGTTGGATGATGGAAATCGAACTCACCCTTCTCCCAGGTGAAACATAGTTCTTGCGTTCGTGAGATCAATCGGAAAGGTGTAGTTTATGCGTATCACTTCTTGAATCACCATCTTCGGAGCCGTTCAAGGGTAGGAGCAACATTCTCGAGCTGTTTCACCTACACGGTTGTCAAGTCTATGGAAAAGTATCAGAGGATGACAGGGTTGTAATTCAAGGGATAATGGAATGTCGGAAATTGATTAAAACACCATTTGTGTGTTAGAAACTGGTGAGGGAATGCTTCTCTGGATAACCTTTTCGAAGCGATCACGTACGCCTTCAGCTGGTAGAGGAGATGGTGCTCCATTCACCGCCGTCAGCAAGGCATCAAGCAAGAATTTGTTTCACCATTTCAGGTTGCTTCTGCAGAATGGGCATTATGCGTCCATGTCCATTCCTCGGTGTCTCTTCCACGACCGTTCGCAGTATGCTTGGATCATAATTATATTACCAACCGCCGACGGCACGATCTAGTTGGTAGTTGGTGATCCATATCACTTTTTCATGGACTGTGATTCGGCGCACAAACTGTTTCATCGTGATGGGCGCAATCACCTGCCTCCATCGAGCCATCACTCCGATGTCGGACGGTAGCTTCACACCCCTATCCTCCATAATCTGCTTCGACTGCCCGACAAAGTCGTGTGACACATATCTGAATTGACGTCAGAAAAAAGGCTTCCTGAGTGGCAACGTACGAGCTCGTTCAAGTTGGCTTCCATCGGGGCGGCAATTAAAGGCCTTGAGCCCCGGAAGTTTTCGCTGAACTTCTTTTCATGGTTCTCCTGCTCCACAACCACATGCGTCCTGCGTACTCGTGGTCTTTTCCATGGCCACGCATAGCATGCCGGGAATGTGCCATGTGTCAATGGCGCATACAATTATTACCTCTTTAACCTGTGCACCCTAGGGGAAGGGCTCAATGGACAAAGAGAAACTCTACCATGGCGATGCGACCTCGCTCTTCAATTCTGAATGCATGTGAACGACGTCACAGTGTGCCGATGCCAATCTAGGGTCGATGGACCAAAGGACGTGGCAATATTGCAATGCGGCGTCGTTGTCGTTTGAGCGCCTGAGATTCCATTCACAAGATGCAGAGAATTTGAGAAAGCTTGGCGTTTGTGAGGAAGGAACCCCGCTCCACCTTGCTGAGATGAACCTCAAGTGAGATCGGCCAAGGTAGGCCGCATGAAGCACTTACCGCGAAAGCACGTGACTATGAAAAAATTGCCTCTACGTTCTAGACCATTTCTTACAGTCTAGATTTGTGCAGTGAGAGTGCAGAGCAGATCTCTGAATCGACGATACATATCAGGGGGCTATGCAAATTGTCTGCTCTACGGGCTGAGGCGAAGGCAGTTTCACTAGACAAGAACGATGGTAGTTCTCACGAATATGTATCCCTCGAAATGTTTGTGAAAGCGGCGAACAATGGGCGCAGCGACACGTGTGTGGTCTGGCCAACTTCAGCAGCAGTGTGGTTACCACGGAAGTAATTGGCACCAAGTGGTTGCACCCCAGATCTCAAGTATGGAGAAGTCCATACGGTAACAACAGCAGCGGTGGTCGCGACCTCTCGGAACCGCCGGGGATTAATTTGCCCTTCACGGGAAGTTTTATCTCGACCTCTAGTTTGATGGATAGACGCTCGTCAACGCAAGAACGACGCTGAGGAACCCAAACGTTCAAACGTTCAATTTCGAGCGCGAGGGAAAAGACCAATAGATGCGGCGATTGCCGTGTGCTGATGCGATGATGGCGGCGACATCGAGACAAAGTTCCAAGTTAGTACTCGGTGACGGTGGCGAGTGTGAAGTTACGTAAAGTAGGGTCCGTGACCGCGCTCTCCGGGCCGTATTCGCTGCACCACCACGGATGTGGGATACTTGCTCGCCAAGGTTCGACCTTTCAGACTTGATGGAACAAATTCCAGCGATCGATTTGATTTCGAATCAGAGTGGCAAAATTAACTGTCATTATCAGAATTTGACCATTGACATGCTAGGTCGAAACTTGAATAGCTTGATAAAGGAATCTGGGCCGGGTCTAAAACAAAAATAGATCTCAAGCGCCGAAATCATGAATGCCGCATCAAGAAGTAGAAAGGCAAAAATTGGGTTCAGTTGCGAACTCCTATCAGTACTCAGACTTTGAATGCAGCTTGAAGGCAGGAGTGCCAAGAGCTGGTCAGACCTAATTGATTTGTCGTATGGTGTGGTAATTTCAAATCCGGATCCGGCCGGAAGTTTCAATATGGTAAGTGGCTTGCGCCAGCTTCAGTGACTGACTCACGCGACGCGACAAAACTTTGAAGTGTGATGACACGCAGCTAGCTCGTCAGCGTTTTGCATGATAGCATACAGTGCGGAGGAACAGCGGACATATATTATGAAGAGTCGATAAGAGAATATCATTCTACACAGGAGCTTTCCGATCAAGGCGAAACATTCGAGCGTTCAACGACAAATGGCCCCATCCTAAGCCAACCTGAGGATGAGGAAGTTCTGATGACGATGAAATAGGGTCGGGATCGCAATATTACCGCCGAGGGCTTTTGTCATGTTTTCTCAGATTTTGCGGTGTGCCTACGTCAGGACTCAGGACTCAGGGATCGCGGATCTGGGAAAGACAGATAGCCTTCTTCTGAACGTGGTATCAAGCCTATTACGGGCAATGTCTTTACGCCCGACTCCCAAGGGTTCAACACTTTATAATACAATCAAGCAACGCACGGTGTTGAATGTTGGTCCAGCGATACTGTCGTTTGTTTAACACAGCCACTGGGGTTGCGGGGATGAGTAATCCGGGGAATAAGCAAGTTTTTTGCGGGTGTAATTTTGAAATTGACAGACACGTGCTAGCAAATCGGGAATTGCCTTTGTCGGGGTTTTATAAAGGATCTCAGTGGAAAGATTGCATTGCATTCCCTTCTCTCTTCTAGTCTCTCTCTCTCTCTCTCTCTCTCTCACCCCCTCAACATTCCCTGCCATGAACCAGAACAAGAACTCTCAGTCCGTCCAAGACGACGGCGTCCATCACTCAAAGCCAATTCCGATTTCTACCCAACATCTTAGGCACCGTTCTACTTCGTTTTCCTCCGAGTTCTCCAACTCTCCCGCCTCCTCCCCTCCCCTCCCTACCCCAAAGAATTTCTCCGTTCCGCTGATCCCCAAGTCCCCCCCTTCCCCGACTTTGTATTTCTTGTCCCACTCTCCTTCCAAGGCCGCTGCGACATTCCCCTTCCGTGGTTTTCCCCCTCCCCCCGTTCTTGAAGGTGTGTAGCTGCGTGTGGTCGTCCTATCCCCCTCATCCTAGTCTTGTATACAGACGACACACTCGATGAACACCCGCAGCGCTGCCTTACACGCCGTGATAGCATCGCCAGCCGGTTTCAACCTCAACCCTCCATGCCCGAGCCTCAGCACGAAAGGGGTGTCAATCTTCTCCGACGGCTCTCCCTAGGAAATCAACTGGGAAAGGTGAACCTCTTCGTTCCCATGGTATCGTCAATATATAATATTTTGCAGCCTCCTCCGGTTGATATACCCCAGCCCAGCGTACCCTTGACCCCTCCGAATTCCGCCGTATCGACCTCGCCCACCGCGAAGAACGTCTTACCTAGCCGCAAACCCAGACGCTCCGCAACCATCACTGAGCAGTCACGTCCTCGCCGCGCTCCTTCCCCCATGGCAGAGAGAATCCTCAAGGGCCACTTTGACGGTTTCAATTAACTTATTCCATTCAACCATGTTCTGTCTTCGCACTCTCTTTTCCCCAGTACCGCATCGCAAAGAATTCTGGAACGTTGCATATTCATGAAAAGCTCTTCACTTCGTTATCGCACCTCTTTTGCGATAAGCCTGTTGTGGCGTTGTGGCGTCATTGCCAGCATTTCCGTTTGTTCACATTCAGCTTGTGTGGCGCATGCTTATTTCCATGCCGAGATATCCCAGTGCGCAGCCTGCTCATTTCATTCATTGATTTCATTCGTTGATCCGGGTTCACCTTGCGTTTCGCATTTTTCATTACATAAATTATGCTTCGCTTGGCATCATGTATAAGGGCTTAGTCTGTACGTTACGAGGTATGATGCATTAGTATTTTGTACGAATACATATGTATGTTAGAGAATATCTGGAATTATGGCCCACCAAACCAGCAAGTGGGCACTGAAGCTTGGTCTCTCAAGAGACACGCTTATACTTGTTATATGTCGCCGCAGACACACCGACGTCAACATCATCTGCACTCAGCCTCGAAAGTCGCTCCTCCAAGTCGATATGAGGGTGTGGCTGGACAGGAGCCTGATACCTGCTCCAAGTCCACCAAACCGTCCAGTGGATCCATTTCAGCTTGAGAACCTTGCTGCTTGACTCGCGTCTCGATGTCCGGGATGACACGAACCGCTCAAACGCCTGCTCAAAGGTGAGTCCTGTTTCATCAATCTTGTGGTCCAACGCCTCCATCGATTCACAACTGAACGACACGGCCTTGAGCCAGGGTACAAGGGGCAGCCGGCCAGCTCCATGTCCATGTCCATACCCTTCTCGTTCCAGCGCAACGTCGTTGGTCATCTCCTCAAGCAGCGGTGCGATGAGGCGGGGCACATCCGCCCCGTTGAGCTTGAGCAACACGAGCGACGGGCACCGCTCCAACACCTGCCTCAGCTGCGCCGCCGACACCTCCACGGCAGTGAGCGTGAAATGGTTGAGCGAGCACCGCGAGCGCGCAAGGAACCCCAAGAAGCTGTCGTGGCACCAAGGAGTCGTCATATCACTCGTGTCCCACACGCGCGTGAGCAGCTGGAAATCACGCAGCACGGGAGCGACGAGCGCGTCGAGAAGATAGTCGATGGACTCTGCGCCGCTGCCGATCGTGACAAGCACGAGCGTGAAGAGGCAGGGCATCGTGATGCGTGTACGCCCCACTTGTTGTCCCGATTTTTGGTCCGCGCCACCGTCGGCCCACTTGGCCTCGCACTTGTACTGTGATATCTCAACGTGGAGATGGGCGAGGAGCGGAGCGCAGGTCAGGATCCCGAGCAGTTCCTCCATTTCGGCCGGGCGGTATCCGCCACGAAGGGTGAGGTGCGTCAGTTGTGTCCACGGAAGCGTCCTGTGACTATCCGGCATCGCCCCAGCGGGTATCTGCAACTCCCGGAGTCGCGGTAAGAACTCGGGCCGGAACGGGGCCCAGGGTGTGCATTGCGGGGAGATCTCAAGCTCCTCGAGTGCGGGCATCTCGCAACGCACGAGGGCGTTGAAGCAATCCCAGTCCCTCGGCCCTGCAGGGAAGTGTACAAAGATGGCGCGCCATCGATCAGCGTTGTCCGCAATGATCTGGCTGAGCCGACGGAGAGAGGGGGCAGGGACGTCGTCCGTTAGAAAATCGTTCCAAAGCCAGAGCGAGACGGGGAACGGGCGCGAGCGCTGGATCCACGCGTGGAGGATCTCTTCTTGCTTGTCGAGTGTGCTAGAGGTCGGGAGGTCGAGGTAGAGCGCTGTCCAGAGCCGAGGCATGGCTAGCGAAAGGGCACGCCAGCTGCGACACACGCTCCCGAGGAGAAGCGGTGCACGCCGACTCGGTTCGCAGTGGGGCCCGTGAACGTGGACGTCACCACAGAAGTCGAACACGCGGGCCATGATCTCGGGTGGCATCCGCTTGATCGGGGAGAGGAGCGCACCGAGGTCCTCGACGTAAGACGTGAGCTCACGCTTCCGACGCTGAATGTCGGCCAGACGGGCCTGGAGGCGTGTGATGTCCTCCTCCACGGAGCGCAGCTCGGCTTTGGGTTCGGTGAGCAAGTCACGAACTTCGTCACGTTGGTCGTCTAGAGGTGCACTGTTGGTGCCCAGCAAACGGATGATCGAAGACTAGAGCCGGGTTGAGTTGACGAGGGTTCACGGAAGGGCCGATCATCGATATGTCGCTTACCGGAGGGATGTCCTTGACTTCACCGTACTGATCCAGCTTGACTGCATAGAGTGGTGCGCTCGTCTCTCTGACGACTGGGTACATGGTGTGGAAGGGGAGGGACGGAGGAGGGCCTTTGTGGACAACACGGTGGTGTCAGGTCTCGGTTTTATTAACGGGCGGAGCGGTTTCGACCCGAGCAGGGTGCTACTACGTACGGCATTGAGTTAACCGTCAACTGATTGCAACGTTGCGACAACGTTGTGGATGAACACGAGCAGTCTTTCGCGCGGACCTTGGCTACTAAAATTAAATTACAACACTTCGAGTGCTTCGCGGCACGAAATAACCTGGTTGTTCGCACTGTAGCTCGCAAGTGATACAGACGTCCGACCTCAGCTCGCCCGACAACGGAGGCAGAACAAAACAATAATCACTTGGGTCAAGGGGTGTCACAGGAAGAACTTGGAGTGCAGTGCTTGCAGCGTGTTCCCAACGCTGCGCTCTATCGCCTTGATCATGATTCGGCACTTGTGATATTGACTCGCACCCGATGGTAATGATTCAGAAAAGCCACGCGTGAACAGCAAACCGGGCGACATGCACGCTGTACTAGTACGTTCGTCCGGATCCTCACTTGCGAGAACTCGCAGGTTTGGTTATGGGCATGGGTCGCTTCGCGAACACGATCTTTTTCTTCACCACCGCAGTCACGTCCCACCGAACCTGCTTCAAGTCTTCCTTACCCATACCCATGCCCATGACCATTTCCTTTCCCGTCTCCTTCCCGTCTCCTTGGCGTTCTGGATTATCTGATGTGTGGTCGCTGGGCAAAACGTGCTTGTGCAGCACCCCGAGGGGTTTTGAAAGACTGACAACCTTCCCCTCAAGTAAATGATGCCCGATCACCAGCGTTGGCTTATTCTTGGAAAAAGGAGCAGTGCAGGCGTCGTTGCAGGGAGGTTATAAAAAAACTATACTGGTACCAACCATGTCGGCCACGTTCAACGTTCCGATCAGCTGTCCATCTTTGGCCGTCGATTCGGCGCCCTGAACGTCCAGCGTGCCTTGCAGTTCGATCAAGAAGAGCTCATCGTGTCCCAGTTTGGCGATGAGCGGCGGAAGCTTGGGTGAGAATGCGTTTGGTGACGCGACACTGATGGGCACGATCATATCGTGCAAGGTAACGTGTGAATTTTCTAACTCAAATCACTACGACGAACATGCACAGTCTCATGGCAAGAGGGGAAGAAGGTGGAAACGGTCATAGCAGGGACAGTTGAAAGGGGAGAATATTTCCTCGAATCTATCATCGCTGACGGAAATCTTCTATTCTCGAGTATTCATCGGTCATTGATCACCTGTGAAACATAATGTCACCATAGGAAAATAGAGATGTACGAAATAGGGTCCCCTCTTAAATGCACGGTCACCGACGTGAGAATGCTATGGTGAAATGAAAACGACACCCAACAGTCGCATATGATTGTAGCGTCCCGAAAAGATTGCACGTTTGGGAACCAAACTGATCGAGTGGCACACGCAAAATATCCCACTAGGGCAAATGTACCACCGTATTTCGTCTACGATCTGTAAAGGTAAGACCGTCGGTACGCAAATAAAGCCTGTCATATGGACCTTATCGCTGACATCAGAACATCTCCTTAGCCTGTTCACTAACTCCGAGAACCAGGCCCGTGGTGCGCAGTGGGTCACATGGACAATCAGGAACTCTTCTACCTTCACATCAGTGCGTGAAACTCACTTCCAGTAGCCACAGTCACGTCTTCCGTAGACATGCCTGCGATCATGGCCTATATGTGGTTCCGCTGTAAATAGAAAAATACTCACGATTAACGTGCTGTATCATGAGACAACCTATTGAACCTTGTGGCACGATGTCAAGCCACGGGTGCAAGGTTGACGTCGTGTCATTCCATGTGGAACGAGTGTGCTTGCTAGTACGGGAAGCGTAGCTGATGCCAGGTGATCTCGAAGAAAATTCCCGGATCTACGTATTAATCTGGGCAGAATCAACCATTGACAAGTAGAGGCGCTGCAGATAGGATATGTGACCGCCGTAAATCCAGCCTCTTGCTCTTCCTTTCCCGTCCGGTCAGTTAGGACCGCCATAGTCCATGGGCCCACCGCCGAATTCCAGCGCTGCAAGTGTTGGCATGGGCTCGGGAGCTTGTCGTTGTATCGAAGAAAGTCACTGAACACGCCCACGGTAGACTTGTGGCGCAGAAGGGGGGTCATATTGAGCTTCATGGACTTTGGACGAATACGCAATTTGATGGGGAGAGGTCTGCCTAGGACGCGACGCAGTAGGACGGGAACTCACAGCTCAGCGCTCAGCCTTGATCTATTCGCCCTCTGCTTGTGAGGTGACGTTCGCTAGGGATCTGCAATTGCTCGCAACGTTGTCTAGGGAAGATGCCATGGGAAATGGTTGTTATAGACCGCGGAAAGTCGTGCCGCTGTCGAGTGCGATGACGAGGGCGCGGACAGGGCCAGAGTAGGGCTTGCGCATTTGCAGGCTTCATGGTGGCATAAGAATACATCAGCTCACCCATTTTCAGATCAATTTTTTACAGTAACGAAGAGGAAGAGAGTAGTCAGTCAAGACTCGGAAGTGTATGTACCGACCTCCTTTGGGGATGTGTTGGTATCACAGGAGAGCCGAGGGTTCAAGCTTCCAAGGTATCCGATTAGCAATCGCTCGTACAAGAATGAGCATTTTCATGGAGGGAGCAAGTCCACAGGCGATCGTGCCAGATCCTGCGGTAGGTAAGTAAGGCATGTTCTTAGCAAGGACCGCGAAACTTGCCGAACAACGGCAAGGCAAGGAGCATTGTACCTTTTCAAAATGTCCAATAGTCGGCCTAACAGTGATTTATTCAAGTAGTATTATGAAAGCTATGGTTGAAACTCACTATATAAAGGAGCAAAGCAACAGTTGGAGAGAGTGCCGAGATGCGTAGACTGCTCCGCTTTTTTGAAGTGGCTCCTGCTGGGCGATACGAGTGTGGCCACGACCGTACCTGTTCAAGGATTGGATGCCACGTCTAGAGGTCTACGAAAACATACTATCGATGCCAGATGGCACTAAGGAAAAGTGTACTCCAGAGAGCAGATACGATCCGGTGAGGGATCCTCAAAGGGAATGGCAATGGAGTTATGTTCGGGAGTTGGTGTACCAGTGTCTGATGTATCAAGGAGAGGCTGCGACCCTTGGGTTAGACCCGAAGGGGAAGACACGAGAGCCTAATATTAGAAGCTTTCAGAATTCGCTTCCGACTCGGATCGCTTGTCATGGACCTGAGGTCCAACGTTCAGATTAGTAGAATTCGATAGGTTAGTCACATAACTGTGGTATGGGTCTGAGACCACCATGGGATCCTTTAAAGCATATATATATAGTAATACCCTAGCAAGAAAAAAAGCATCAACTCTCCATCGACGTTCCCGATGGATAATCTCCGAAATCCCAACTAAAACACTCCTGCAGCCCAACACGTGTCACGAAAGAATACAGACGAAAAGGGAAACCAACGTACCACACAGTCCTCTTCGCGTGTCGGTATCGGGACCTCTCGTCCGAAGGCCTCGCTCGGAGTCCACGAGGTATTGAGGATATTGTCGATCACATACACGATGCCGTGCGTCCGGATGTTGACAGACCAGGATAGATTAGACACAGTGTCATACACGATTGACTCGCCGAGGTGGCACCTGGTTAGAACAAAAACAAGAAAAAATCAGAATTTCTACGCAATGACGGACGTGAAAACGAAACTCACTTGGTTTCCATCGCGTACCCGCCAAGCGAACACGCAGAAAAAATGCCAGTGCACGTCCCCATGGCGATAGGGTCTGCCGTATGGTATACATGGGTGACATGTTGCGTCGACGGCTGGAAGCATTCGTCAGCACATCAGCGTTGAGCACCATGCCACATGTCGGAAGGCTACTGACAGGCGAAGGCAAATGTAACCTCTCAGAGGCCATCTTCTCTCCGGGCGACTCAAACGCGACCGCCGGAGCTCCGAATGTCACGCCCAACAGCGAAACGAGCGCACCACCTGGTAAATTGTTTCGTTTCAGCATCCGCGAGACAAGTCACGAAAGGCGACCCCACCGACCTAGCGAATGTCCGACGAGCCATATGTTCGCCGTAGGATACAGATACGTCAAATTATTGTATAAATGCTATACAAAAAGATACACCAGATGCAGACAATGACATCGTTGAATCATCTCACTCCAAGCCCAAATGAATGTGAAATGTCACTCACTGTACCGACAGGATAAAACAAGTCCTCGTCCATCAAAGACGACGACAAACAGGTCTGGTCACACTTCCATCCTCCTTGATGACATCCACACACCATTGACCAGGTCCAGTCGATTCTGGCGCAGCAGCAGCTGAACAACAGGTTGTCATTCAACTTATCTTTCGCACCGGTCGGCCCGGTGCTCCCAAATATCGACGCCGATGTGCCTTTGATCGAGAGTACGACTGTCGAGTTGTCGGGGGTCGCGAAGACGTAGCCTCGGAGGCCGTCCGATTCAGGTGTCCATCCGAAGGGGTATTCCTGTACAACGAATGCAATGCAGTCAACCACTGTCCACATGCACCCGCAACTCGCGCAAGAAAGACGACGTACAGGCATCCATTTCTCACCCAGCTCGTACCACGCAGACTCACCCAAAGAAATATACGCATCATTGGCCATCTTGGCGAGCTCGAGGAGTGTCTCCCGCTTCTCGACGTCCGGCCCGACTGTTTCGCTTTCCCACCATGGAAGATCGGTGCTCTGTGCATGTCGGATGGAACGTATGCGTGCAGCCTCGTGAGCCTCAAACGAGGGCGGTCGGAAGATGGATAGTCTTCTGGTATCAATCGTATATGTCGTGTCGTTTCCTTCCGCGAGCGCATTCGCCCGCCAATTGTGTGGGATGTCGGAGAAGACGATGCGACCGTCGTGTGACTGAGCATGTTGGTGTCGCAGTTGGAATTGCAAGCGTGTGGGTTGTCCCGATGGATACCGTGCGGTAAAGAAACCAAAAAGAGAGAAAAAAGCTGTCAACGTCGTCAGAACCATCGCAGACTGCACATGCCAGCAGGCAACCGAGTAAGGCGTTACTACTAGCTGAGTCATCAAAGAGTCCAAATACGTTTGATTATTCAACATATGCGGTAAAAGAGATAAAAGGATCTACGGGTCTGGTTAAGATTAGCAACCCCAATACCTGGATTCCAATTGCCTTCTATCATGGTCAACACATAGAAAAGTCCACGTCCGAGTCTATGCATCGAGGTCAAGGCTCTCCATAGCAAGGTTGAGAGGGTCGGCAACAGCAGCAGTGGACCGAAGAGCAGCAACGTCAGCACCCGCGGCTCCGCCAAAGAACACCTCGGGACTTGTACATGCCGCAACAGCGCGGCGCATGTGTACCGACAGGAACGAGAGCCCCACTTGGTAGGCAGCTGTACAAGAAATGTTAGTGGATGTAATGCAAGACAAACGTGTGCTGACTCACAATTCATCCACCCGAAACCCTCACGAGGGACTAGTTTAAAGTCTATCCCCTGATTCCCGTACTCGGCATCCACTAGGTGGGATAGCTTCACGGCATCAAACTGAACGAGTAGAGTTAAAATCCAAGCCCAGGCGCTACAATCGAAGAACGCACCTTCTCTGGCACAACACCATTGAAATCAACAAAGGCCGTGGTCATCCTGACTCAAAATATCAAGTCAATCCACCTGTGGAAAAAGGCATAACGCACATGTAGAGGTATCGATACGCAAGGCGCTGTGCTTCCTCGAGATAACCATACCGCTCAAGGCCAACCCAGGTCATGATCTGATGAGGCGGCCTGAAACAGACTGGGTCAGTATCCAGTGGCAAGAACGTCATCTAAAATGAAATGACGAACCAGGCATATCTGAGGAATCGAACAATTGATCAGTTAGTACAGCACAATACAATACAACCATCCACGCACGGATAATCCCATTGCCGATTTGGTCTGTCTAAGGAAATCTGACCACGAGACTCCTCCGTACCAGAAACAAGCCCACCGAGAACTTCAAACTTCTTCAACGACTGCGATCTGTTTTATCATGTTCAATACCAAGAAGCAGATATCAACTTCCAATACTTACACTAGCTGCCAGCACTGCTCTTCGCTCGCGCAACCTGCCCAGAGTGCCCAAAAGGCGGTGACACTTTCATACAAGCTTTGTTTCTCCTGGACCGTGTCGTAGTCAAAATAGAGGTTCTTTCTATCATTCCAGAGATATTTGTCGATCATATCTCTTCTGTAGTCTGCCCTCTCGAACCACTCCTCGCTATTCTGGGGCCTAGACTTCGAACTCTCGCGATGAGGGTTGGCGTACGCTTCAACTGAAGGAGGGAACGGTGCCAAAGGGAAGTCCTCTTCGAGGTCCAACTCGTCATCGAATACTTCTCGAATCGCGGTCCCGATATCGACCTCGTACTTGTACAGAAGCGCTTGGAGATCGATGGTGCCAAGGTTGGCGCAACGCTTTTCGAACCGATATGTCGTATCATGTCCAGACTCCCGAACCGAGCGGTCGTGAAGGAAATACTCATCCAATGCAGGTTCCTTGAGAATACCATCATTGTACTTTTCGCTGAACTCTAGGACAGAAATGCCGTGCTTCGCAGCGTAGGGCTCAAGGATATGAGTAAAGTGGGTAGCCTCGGTCTCAGGCGGAATACCGAGCCCGTCGGGGCGATAACGTGAGAGTCCTGTCTTGGGGTCGATCCGAGGCTCAGCGACCCAGATGGTATGGTATTCTTTGATTGCCGCCTGTATGGCACGTTTGAGCCACTCCCGGTTGGACTCCATGTCTGACCGATCCAGCTGGTTATATATTTGTAGCGCCATGTCAGTCAAGAAAGGTGGCTGTGACCGGCACAGGTAGTAACTCCGAGATCCGTTCAGAATCTTGCCGTAATGCTTGATCTCAAAGATAAAATGGTCTACCATGTTCTTCGCCATCGTGACCTGGCCATCGACAAGGAGACCGAGTGTGATAAAGTAGGAATCCCAGTTGTAGAGCTGACACACCAAAGAAGATCAGAGAAAAGACAAAAATGATATAACAACGCAAACCTCATTGAAGCGGGCACCGGGGACGATGAATGGAATCCCCTTGAGGGTACGACCGCCCTTGCCATCATCGACTTCGTTCATTGCCAAAGCTAGCAGGCCGGGTTTTGCGTTGAGACTCTTGACGAAAAGAGGGTCATCGGGATTCGGAGGAAGAACCACGACATCGAGGTTTATGTGAGGCTTCTCGCGTGCCACCTTTCTGTAGTACTCCGCCATCGCCGGTTCGCCATGGGGGACGTAGATACGTGGTTGCACACGACCTGTCCGGTTCTTTGGATCGGCAGTGATGATCTCGAGACCCTCACCGTCGATGCGACGAGTGAGCGAATGCCAGAATGAGTTCTTGATCATACGTGACAGACGATCGACCGGGTTTTCCGTCAAGCGGGATTCGTCGAGGACGATGCGCTTCCGGCCATGGTCACGAGCCAAGGCAAGCTCTTGAAGCAAGTTGGAAAGCATGTATGTTCCCTGAAATGCACACATCAGTATACTAAACGGCTTACAATTGCAAGAGAAAGGCCGTACACGGATGTCGAATGTCTTGAAGCCATTGCTGGTGGCGGTCCCGAGGGCCATCAGCTTGGGGCCGGCATCGGTGATGCTGATCTGGAAGTCACCATCGGTGTCCTCTTGCTCGAGGACGACGCGGATGGTCTCTTCGACATCGATAAGGAAACGGCGTGGGCCGGTGACGCTCTTCTCGTCATGCGACATTCTGCGGGTGCGGGTGTGCTGGTCCTCCTCAAACGTAGGCGCGCGCTTCGGGTTGTAGCCATGCACTTGGGACTGTGAAGGTGTCAGAAACGGAGAGAAGGCGGAAGAGAAGCTGAGCGTACATGACTGTAGGTCCGAGAGCGAGAGAAGGACTCTCCACCGCCGTAGTAGGTCGCGGCGTCGACGTGGACGGAGCGATGTTCAGTGTCCTCTACAAAACTGAGGCCGGGCGGGTGGCTGAGAACGGGTGCCATGTAGAAGAGAAGAAAGGAAGAGCGAAAGGCTATTTATTGGAATGGCAAGGGCTTATATCTTTTATAATAATTAATCGTGGAAATTGTCTGGGCTCGTCTAGACAAGCCTGAGCCATCAACGACTCTAGTACTCTCTCACTGAGGCCTGTGCCTGTCACCCCAGTTACTTCGGCACCAGCTACTGCTCGGAACCGAACATGTTTGCGGATTCCAATGCTCGGTTCGGATCAGCCCTCCTACCCATGATCCGAGCCGATCCTTGGAGACGCTCGCGATGCAGAACTTCACAGGCGGGAGCTGCCGGCGGGCGCGACCTGACTCCTCACTGCCTCCTTCCGGTGCTGACGTCACCCGAGACTGTCTCGTGTGCCTCCATTTCCACAAATAAACCACTCTGGCATCCCTCCTCGTCGTCATGCAACTACTTGGTTACAGTCATGCATGCCGTAAGCAGTGGGACCGCCTGCGGCCTGGTATCTAGGTAAACTGGTAGTGTGAATTCAAGTCAGTAAGTGATTCCATTGATCACGAAAATGCAAAATCAGAGAACAAATACGCGTCGAACGCGCCATAAAAACCGGCACTTTACTCAAACTACTTCCTGGAAGCATTTCCGAAGAGTCATATGGCCCCGGCATTCCTCATCCTCGAAAATAATTAGGCGGAAATAATTTACCCACCTATGTCTCTTCGTCCTCGTCGTCTGTCAGTTCCTCCCCTTCCCGCACACCGAGGTGTCGTTCAAGACCCTGGCGTCTTGCCCACCCATGCCCATCCGTGTACGGCATTATTCTAAATGGCAGGAATAGCGTGTATAATGGGCTTTAGGGCCATCGGTCAGGGCACGATACAAGAATAGATTTGCGGAGACACAGCGTACTATCCATTCGACCCAACGTTGAAGAAAAGGGTCAGATTCTTGCGCGCTCTGTTACCATTTGTAAGGAACTTGAGAGTAAACCCATTATCCCAAGTGATCCGCGTACCCAAGATCATACGAATTAATGAACGTCTTCCAATGCGATTGACACCAATCAGGTACAAATTCGTCATTGTAACAAATATTCACATACCTCTCCCCTGTCTTTGGCAATCTTCCTATATACCGCGTGGTCTTGCGCTTCCACCGAAGTTTCGCCACGCGCGACTCCCCAGAGGTGCCAAAGTAGCATGAGCAGCACTGCAAAGCACATGACGGCAGAGAGCAGGTAGGAAATTATGAAACAGAGCTGAGGCATGGTATGTATCCATGGCTGATCGTTCGTAAGCAAGCGTCAACGGCTGGGGAAGTTACGCACCACGTAACTTAGTCCGAATGCATCAACAGCATGGGGATATCCAAGGACGGAGAAGAAAAAACTTCCAAAAACAAGATATGACCTGGAAATGGTTCAGCTCTTGATGTTACACAAGTACCGTTCGTGACACACATGAAAAGAACGAAATGTCGTTCATTGTGAACACCCACGCATTGGTTTATCCCTAAGCTCATCGAACTTCAAGTGGCTGAATAACCAGAAGGGATACTCACACTGAACAAGCAAATGTTATTATCACATTCACAATGAAAAAAAGAACTCAGCACTGACAGGGCAATGGTGGTCGTATTTTAACACGCATTTGTTACATATGCGGCAATGATGTGACCTCTTCGGTACGGCGATCGTGAGCCGGACCAAAACGTGCAACTTAAGTAGAGCTCACCTCTGGACGCATTACCCGGCATCGTTTGCACCGCGACAGGTTGCCCCTCGCAATTTCTAGCTCTGGAGATGACCAGCGTACGCCAGAAGTTGACGGGCGCTTGTGAGTCGACGGAGAGGCCCAGAGGATGCCGAATCCAGGATGCCGTGGAGGGTCATCGATGAAGCCTGGAGGAGTCGTGCAGACGTAGTAATAATGCATGTAGAGGTTGAGTGCAATGAGCAGACAAGGCGGGGTCGACAACCAAGGAAGCGGCAAGCTGGGCTGCACGACGGTAACTGAATGGGAACTGAGTTGGCGTGTACAAAGACAAGAGATTGATTTGCTCACAAAAGCTGAGAGTTCCGAGCGATACGAGGATGATGGCGAGTCCAACAAAGTAGGGACCTGCAGCGCCAGTGAGCCTGTCAGCTACACGTTCTATCCATTTGCAGCACCGAAAGATGATCATGGTTTCAATGAAAAGTAGCGTTTTATTACACACTCAAATAAGCCATGGCAATCAAAATCAGCGCCATTCTCTCTCTGGCGTTCATCCTCTCTTCCTTCCTCGGTCCATCGCCCATTCTCAATGTAAACCAATCGAATCGACGCCCGAGGTATCCCATCTCTCCACGCTCAACCATCCCAACCGTCCGTCCACATTCGCTTGCCATCCTGATAAACGAACTTTCTGCGACCGCTATCACCCACTTGACACCCCCGAGCGTTGAGTCGATGACAGTCGTGCGGTGTGCGTCCCGATACAGGTGGCGGTACATGTCATGGATCACGTTGCCGACGACGGTCGTACCCGCCAGGCGGAACGCAAGAACGCACGGAAACGCTATCCCCGTCAGTAGGAAAAATGACACCCCGATGCATCCCAGGATGCAACTAGTCAAGAGTAGTTCGCCGCTGTTGGGTGCATGATCCACGTAGGTCAAGTCAGGATACATTCTGACAAGCCCCCCGTCGCCTTTGGACCACATATAGAAGCGGCGGTACGACCGCTTTCCTCCATTCCACCAGGGATGAGTAACGATGACGTCCGGTGCAGGGTGGAAGCCCTCCTGTTTCTCGCCAATCCACAGATCCCTCTTCTGTCTACAGAAATCAATGTCTTCCCCTCCGCCCGTCTTGGGGAACTGAAGGTCAAACTCCACTCCGTCTTCGATACGTCGTGCGATGAGGTTCGCTGTCACACCCCACGGCATGTCTGTTTCCTCTGGCATCTTCTTAGCGATGTCCCAGAAGTACGTCACACCTGCAAGGTGCACCGCGGTAGTAAAGATAGAGTTGGCCAGAGGGAATTGTGCATTTCCGATGAAGCCTACTGCGTTTGGGTTTGCACGAATGGCTTTCTCGGCTTCAACGAGGACATCTGGCTGTGGGGTGACGTCGTCGTCCAAGAAAATAATCCACTCGGCGGCACTCTCCTTCATACCCCGATTGCGCGAAGCAGCAGCACCCAAGTTCTTGTCGTTGGTGCGAATGCGAACGTCCGCCCGTGAAGCGTACTTTGTCTCCAGCTCGAATCTAGCAGGCGACATTGGATCGTCGATGATGATGATGAACATAGTCGTACACGTCGGAGATGGTTTCAGGTTCAGCATGGGTTCCAAGAACTGGAGCTGAACCCGAAAACTGGGTATCACCACGTCGAGGGTGAGCTTACGCGAGACCGCTGGACAATGCTCCAGCATCCACTCTTCAGTGGTGGCTGTCGCTTTGTCCAAGGGTCCAAACGTCCACCCTTTGGAGTGCACTTGACGGTACCGCGCGGCATTGCTCCCTCCGATCTCGTTTGAGATTCTTGCGGAGAACATCCTGGAGCAGTCCCATCGACGGTAGAGTTGGTAGAGGAAAGGGTCTCCGTCTTGGTTGATGAATACGTCTGGAATGACGTCCCCATTGAAGATGTCCAGATGGGTGCGGTGGACGATGGGGAAGGTCGGCATACCGGGGAAACTGATATCTGTAAATGCCACGCATCCGAATCCATCGCACACGCCGTTGTCCTGCGCTAGCTGGGAAAACTCTGCATGGGCCTCCCTGATCCAACCTTCGTCCTTGAGCACCACATCGTCTCCCATGAGGACAAAGTAGTCACATCCATCCTTCCAGGCTTTCTTGGCAATCTGTCGCCAGATGGCGCAGACATGTCCTGCGGGGTGGTTACAGGTCTCCACCACCACATTGCAAATGTTTTTCGACATCAAGACAGCCTCGGCGATGTTCGTGTTGGTTTCGTCGTTGCGTGTCAATAGCAAAGGGTCGTCGCCATCTATTGCTAAGTACACTTTGATTACAAACCGCTCGCCGCACAGTTGATGCGTGTCCCGCCAGGTGGTGCGAGCGAGCGATTCAGCAAAGCGACCGAGCTGAGACAGACACTCGGTGGGAGGGTTCGAACCGCGGGAAGTGATGGGGAGGAGGATGGCAACCTTGATATCCGTGTCTGCCAGGTCCACGATCTTGCTGCGGTACATCGACTGCAGTGCCGCGACACGTTGCTCTTCATTCATACATTGAACAATCTTTTCCATCTCGATCTGCATCCACTTGCCCGTCTCTGCCATCCCATCTTCAAGGGACACTCTTGGTTTCCAGCCAGACAGGACTTCTTCTGCGAGGCGATTGTTAGAATTCCTCGCGCGAACCCCGAGCGTCTTCGCATTCGCAGTATCTGCTTGAAATACGACGTCCAAACCCGGCTGCAGCCCCGCGCACTTGACGGCAACCTCCGCGAGGTCGTTTATTGCAACGGCGCGCTCGGAGCCTATATTGACGGGCTTCTCGTGGCCGGAGCGCAGGAGCGCTAGGACAGCATCCACGCAGTCATCGATATACAAGAAACTCCTTCGCTGCTTGCCGTCTCCCCAGATCTCGAGCTCGTTCGAGCCTCTCCCCTCCGCCAAACGTATCGCCAAAGCCTTTCGCAGGAGCGCGGCAGGGGCTTTCTCGCGCCCGTCGTTCCACGCGCCGCGAGGACCGAACACGTTATGGAAGCGTGCGATCTGTACGCAGATGTTCGAGCCCGCAGAGCCGTTACTACGCAGGACAAGGAGCTCAGAGACGAGCTTCTCGAGCCCGTAATGGCCCTGTGGTGTGGGCGTCCCTCCTTCCCACACATCTTCTTCCTTAAGCGACACATCGACATCGAGACTCTCCTGCTTGTATGCAGGGTAGACGCATGCCGAGGACGCGTAGAAGAAGACGCGCACGCCGGCGCGGACGGAAGCAATCAAGACGTTGGTCGTAATGCTCGCGTTGATCTGGTAGATCGCGAGATCATTTCCTTCATGAATAGTCCCCATGCCTCCCATAGTGGCCGCGAAATGGAGAACGACGTCGATGTCCTTGAGTGCGCGGTCGCAAAAGTGCTCGTCGCAGAGGTCTCCGACGAGTGTCTCGTGGGATATGGATTCTTGAAATGCGGAGGACGGCGCCACGTCTGCAATACGGACGAACCGAGCACCCCTGTCGAAGAGGGCTTTCGCTACATGCGAACCCTGTAGAGAAAATATTTTATTTTTGGAATTCAGTCGTTTGACGATGGTTTGGCTTACGATGAATCCGTTGCCACCTGTCACCAAGAACTTGCGACGGAGGTCAAGAGGGGGCAGAACTGCTAGCTCTGTTTTTGTCATTGCGTTGGGGTTTTGTTCTAACGATACGGTAAGATTCGAGAAAATCCGCGGATCATAAATATGACTTTACCTTGAAAATACAAGGATGTTCGGGAAGGGAGCTGAGTACAGAAGGGTACCAGACACGGGCTATAAATAATTGAAAACTTCACCCCCAGTGGGGTGGGGTGGGCATTCCTCAGCAATACGCGCCGTTATCAGAGAAATGAGAATCAACGCCCTCAAAAGAAGGTTTTCGACAGCTTCTACGCACACAGGAAGTTGAATTCGGTGAACCCTCGTTTTACTTTGATGCTAGTCTTTGGGCACCGAAGATCCTCTAAATGGAGCTCAACTCAGGAGTAAGCATCCGACGGCCCGAATGCTCATCAATCACATGCATCAATCAGAATGTCGCGGGTCCGCCCTCCACAGTGGAAATATACTCCCCAGCTAGACACATACAAAAAAAAAATTCATTCCGAACATCACACAGTCTGAGCATCTTTGCAAGAACCAACGCTTTCTTCTTCATCGATTCATCCCCCTCTCCATTTTGTTCCCACGTTACGCCCATAAGGGCCCACCCAAACATAAAAGTTAGTTTGATTGACGTCCTAGCGCCTCTTCTCACATAGCCGAAAGTCATACTATTCCCAAATCGACTTTTCCTAAGAACACCTGACCAGAAAACCCCCTTTTCATCTCAAGGTTTGGACATGCAGATGCAACTTCGAAGCGAGAGCATCATGACGGAGATGATCAATGTAACCTTGGGCCGAAGTTTCCCTCACGCTGATCGGATCCAATTCACAACTTCGACCCATTTCTTGAATAGCTCTTCCGTATTGAGGGGCGCATGCCAGAGGACCTTCAGCTAGCTCGCACACAAGTACTGACATCATGGAATTCCGAGTCAATACTCCGCATCTACTCCGCGTTACATAAAAAACGGAGCTACGATGAGAGTGGCACCCCTATCTTCTTGTTTAGGTCGTCGGTGATTATTAGTTTTTCGACATCTTCGAAACCGTGGCTGAAGACATATTCTTTGGGGAAGGGTATACACAGATCATAATCATGACGCCCTCGAGGCCCTGTTCTGATCTCTTCCTTTGGCGTGGGAGGAGTCGCGTAGTTTTCTATGAAACATCTGACCAAGTAAGTTCAAATAGCCAGGTTAGGCCAACGCTGATCCCGTACAATATTTCACATATACTCCCCATGTACCCCCCTCTCCACTCCCTATCTTATACCCCCCAGTGACCGGGTAAGTAATTGCATACAGATAACACAGTACCGGACAGTAACGATCCCCCGCAGCAATCATGAATGCTCCAGATGATGTTGCCTCCGATCGCTATGAATTCACTTCGACTCAAGACTGGTTTTCATCCAACAAGCCCGTTTGGCGCAGTCATTTCCACCTCGTACATGCACAAGCGCCTCGCGCGCTCGAGATTGGGTCCTGGGAGGGTCGTTCGGCAGTGTTCCTCCTGACTACCCTTTGCGCTCAGAGTGGCGAAGTCGTCTGTATCGACCACTTTGATCTCATGGATACAGCTGAGGGACGAGAACGGTATCGCAAGCTCACCCATAATCTCGAACTCACGGGTCGTCCCGCTAGGGTCATCCCCCAGTTCAGCATCCCTGCTTTATACACCTTGCTTCAGGAAGAAATGGGCAAGGGCAAAGACGCAGGGTTTGACTGGATTTACATCGATGGGTCCCATCGCTCGGACGATACGTTCCTCGACGCAGAGCTGGCTTGGCGCTTAGCGCGTCCGGGCTGCATCTTCATTTTTGACGATTACAATTGGCCTGAGCAGCCCCTCGACAGCCCACACCACCCACGTCGGGGAATCGACGCCTTTCTTGCAGTTCACCAAGGAGAATATGGACGCTTGTCGACGAACCCGGAGCAGTACCAGATGGTACTGCAAAAGAAGGTCCCCATGCGCATCGGTTTCCTTCTTGAACCAACCAAGGATAGAGATCTGTTTAATGCCTTTGAATACGGGATGAACGTCGCGGTCACCGTCGATTCTGCATATGCCATCGCGGCAGCGGTGACTCTGCGCAGCGTCGTAGAGCACTCCCAGGGCCGTATCACACTCTACGTCATTGACTGTGGTCTCCTCGCGGAAGACAAGAGCAAGATCAAGGCATCTCTGCCCACGCGCGCAGACGTCACCCTGATCTTTGTTCCATTACCTTCAAACTCTTTCACATTTGAAATGGGCCCCGTCTGGGCCAAGGTCGATATGATCAGACACTTGCCCGTCCAGCGCGTCCTTTATCTAGACGCAGACGTTCTGGTGTGTAAGGACTTGAAGGAGCTATGGAACACCGACCTCGATGGTCGCTCGCTCGCCGCAGCGCCTGACGTAGGTTGTCCAATGGGACATCCTGGCGTCCCCTGGGCGGAATACTTCAACGCTGGCGTGCTCCTGGTCGATCTCGCGACAGCTCGCTCCAGAATCCAAGACCTCGAGAAATGTTGTCACAAGATGGCGCAGTCCAAATTTCGTGACCAAGACGCGTTCAACACTCATTTTGGCAGGGCCGACTGGGTGGCCCTCAGCCTCACGTGGAATGCACAAGGACTCGGGACATACGCGGGATGCAGTGCAATGGACAGAGAGAAGCTTGGCTTGGATGATATGATGGACCCGGCGATCGTCCATTTCACCGGGCCCGTTCATCCACCGGTGGAGGTCCTGTTAAATCCGTACGTACAACCTTACACAGCCAAGCCATGGGGATACGCCGGCGCGCCGGGACACCCTTACGAACACGAGTGGTGGAACATGTTAGAGAAGACTGCTTGGAAAGGCTGGAAGGAGACGAGGAACTACAAGGAAACGTGTGAGAAGGCAAAGACGGAGGCATTGGAGAAAGTAAGGAAAGCATTCGATAAGAAGCTTGGATTTGGAGACGAGTCGCCATGAGTCCTACTATTGAATCGCTTTGTTCATTGCGATCTCAACACCACCTTCTTTGATGTACTAGTATCATGACGTCAACAACGCGCCTCACAAGCTCCGAAAATCCCATTTGATGTGTGGTTGGGCATGATCCTGCCGGCCAGAGCCAATGATTGTATCAGTAGTCCAAACTGTGATTGGTATGTACATGGTTGTCTGGGTAATCTTTCGGAACTCCCTATGTATCACCAAGATGCCTCCAGTTGGAGCCGTGCGATGGCTATCACTATGCAGTGGGAAGCTCATTGAATCGGCGTGTTTGGTCGTGACTTACCAACTGAGTGACTCGTTGTAAAAATAAATGAATGTAGCTTTGACAACGAGGAGGCAGCGTTTTGACTCAGTCTCCCGGGACCTTGGTCAACTTAGCCGTGCTCTAGCCGGTCACCTATCCAGTGAAGCTTGGACGTTTGTGGGACGGAGCACAACACAAACATCCATAGCATTGGGATGAGAACAAAGCAAAACAGAAATAAAAAGAATAAGATAGGATGATGGTCACAAAGTATCGTCACAAATACATCGTGCCTCCAGCACAGGAAAAAATGCTCATTCATATTATCGATCTCTGCGGCGTGGCGTCCCAGGTATCTTGCGAGGTGTCGCTCCAACACCTGGTCCCAACCCCGTTATTCGCCGTTCTCCAACGCCACCGGAGCCTACGACCTGCGCACGCTGTACCTCCCTTACTGCCTTTCGAGCAGCATCCCCGATCTTTCCTGGGGGTCGTTCCTTGTCTATACGTGACAAGGCACGGAGGAAATCTCGGGGACATTCTCCAGGTGGATGGCTGAGTCCTCGTTGTGTGGGTGGAAGGTAAGAGGTCAGTGCAGACAACGAAGTTGGCGGTGGCGGTAGGGGGTGGGATCGTGTTAACAACGCAATGGAGAGAAGGGAGAAGCGATAATCGAGTTCCGCTTCAGCCATGTCAGCCGCTTGTACCGCCGAGTTAACGTACGAATGCAGATTATCCGCCTTGAATCGAAAACCGTCTATTTGCTGATCGAACGGTCCTCGATCCTCGGTTCCGGGCTGAGGCAGAGAAGACATGACCTGTTTGATTAGATCAAGGTCTATCTTGTCTTTGAATCCGCTGGGCAGCTCATCTTCGCGAGGCACGAGCCGTGACCAGTCGGCCTGCGACTCCCGTGAAGTGGCTCGTTGTTTGCCCTTTGCTTTGGAAGAGGCGGGTAGTTTTAGGGCCTGGAGGCGTTTCTCGAGATCAGCCTTGGAGTTGGTCTCGTATTGCTGATAAAATTGATCAACTCGGGACCAAGCTTCTGACTCGGCCTGTGCCCTGGGATATTTGAGATGCGCTCAGGAAGGGATTTGACCATATGGAACAGGTAACCCACCGATTTATATGCTGTTGGAACGTCACCTCCCTCGCACGATTCTTGACATTCTGCTCATTGGGCTTAAGCGCACCATCTTTAGCACTCCTCCCGTCTTCTCCATGATTATATATAGATGTATCAATCTTCTTTTCCGCCAGCATTCGAATGAAATCCTCTTGTACAGTCTTAAGTATATGCTTCTGTCGATCGTCAAGCGGTGGGTCCTTGCCACGACTCGAGAGCTTGGATGGCGGCTTTGAAGCATTTGATGAAGATGATGCTTCTAACGATCTTGAAGCAGCGCGAGCGGCTGACCATACGAGGAGCTGGCGTGCACGTTGTGGTTCCGGGAGATCACAATCAATATGTTTGTAAAAACTTGAATCATTGACAGATGCATGGGGCTGAGCTATGCAGAACAACAATCAGGCCGGATCAGGGACTGTAAGCAAAGACAAACAAGATACAGTAAAAAAGATACGCACAGATAACACCCGTGTTCTCAAAACTGGTACTTATCCGCTTACCACGCATGCTCATGGAAGTTCGTCGAGAAGGAGTCTGTGTTTGCGGGGTGCCGGGGAGAGAAGGGCCTTCACGCATGCGCTTATTGCGCTCGATCTGAGGAGATTCAGATTCAGGGACAGGATGTAGGGAATCTGAGTGTCGCTTGGATGGTGTAGCGGTAGTTGACGGGAGTTGAAAGGAAAGGTGGGCTGCTTCCTTGGCGCGCGATCGACTCCGTAGATGATCTGTCTCAGACTCCATTTGACGTATATCTTCGTCTAACTCTGGTTCCTCGCGCATTGTGGCAAGGAGATCACGCGACTTAGCGCTTGTAGGAGCACGAGATGACTCTGGTTTAAATTTCTTTAATGGAGGTCTCGTGGAAGTGGAAGCCAGTGGTTGTGAGTGGGAAGGTGGGAGTTTGGAAGGTGGATATGAGACCTTCGTGGGCAGAGGTTGCGATGATGGATGATTGGGGGCGGATTCGGCGCGCTGAAAAGGTGCACGGACAATGATGAGACCCCCGGGCTGTTCTTCTCCGATGTCTAGACACGAACTATCTATTAGCGATTGAGACGAGAGAACTTGAGGAAACCTGCCCACGCTTGCGTTTGGACGCACTTGGATTTGCCTGGATCGTGCTCAACGGCTGAGTATATGCAAGGTCGTGAAACATACATACCGCTTTCTTTGGCCTCTTGGTCGTTGCGGTGAGTAGAGAATTCGAATCATCTGATAGTTTGCGTTTCGAGCCTGGTTTGGGATCAACTGGAGCCATCAAGTCTTCTAGCCCACCTGCCGTGTGTGTTCGTATCCCGTTCATTGCGATATGTTCATCAATATAAAGTGGTCCGTGCACAAACGTCTTTGAGCGCGTCGTCGGGCGCGGCGTCGGCGTCGGCGGCAGCAGTGAGCGGGAGAGTTGAATGGGTAGGGACGGAGTTTGAATATTGAAAGTCCCGGGGGATCAACGAAGACGCGTCGCGTTACTTAGATAAATGAGTGTGTCACGTAAATGTCACGCCACTACCGAGCACCGAATATGCCAGTCCCGACCCTCACAATGTCGCTGCCAGCCTTGAGTGCAACCTCAAAGTCGCTCGACATGCCCATGCTCAGCACGAGCTTCCCGTCTACTCCCCATTTACCCTCTGCAGTCACGTCCAGTCGCAAAGTTGCCTCCAGGAGATCTCGCGTGTGCTTCAGGGTCTCGAAGTCTTCATTCGGCCGTGCATCCGAGGCAAGTGATTCGGTGAGTGAGCCAATGGTCATGAGTCCTTGAAGGCGCAATCTTGGACACTTCATAACGATATGCTGTGCAAGCTGTAAGAGCTCGGAACTCGACACAGACTCGGCGGATGTCGGGGCAGGTAGTCCTGATTTCGCCTCTTCTCCAGAAGTATTGACCTGTATCAAGACATTGAGTGGCGCAGTCCTTTCGGACGGCAGCGACTTGTCCAGGGCGCTAGCTGCCCTGATAGACGTCAGGGTCTGGATGGCATGGATGTTTGGTATCGCTAAAGTCTAAGTCGAGCATGGATGCATGGAGCGAAATTACTATACGTACTTGCCAGTGTCTTCGACTTGTTGGACTGTAAAGTGCCTATAAAATGCCATCGAATATCATTCGGGAGCTATGTGCGATCAGATCAGATACATATAATGGAGGCAAAGGGCCTATCACACCTGCTGAGCCTTCTCCTCCAACTCGTTCACGTAATTTTCACCGAAATCGCGCTGTCCGCATTCATAACACGCGAGGATATCAGAAGCAGGCTTATACTTGGACACTGCAACAAGGGTGGAGTTCGAAGAAGGAGAAGCCTGGCGGACACGTTCCTGTACCTCTGACAGAGATTCGGAAAGCTCTTTGGAGCGTTCAAGTGAGGCTTTCGGAGTCGCTGTGGATGTCATGCGTGTACTTTGACGAGTGATTGTCGAGATTGCTCTGCGAATGGCTCCACAGCCAGTGTTCATCCGATTGTGTAGCTTACTAACCGGGCCAAACATCCGAGTCTGTCCGAGTCATGATCACTGGCAGGCTCACAGCTCTGTGAGAAGCACTCCAAGCCTAAGAAGGTACAGTACATATCGAGTCATATTTTAGCTGACTTACCCAGTGCGGCCACTTAGTAGAGCAGTATGGTTCTTTTACAACTATTCAAGTTTTAAATTCCCCGCACTGTCACAGAGGAGCCTCCGAGTCAATGTTACGGAGCCTCTCCATTGAACCAGAGCTGAAACTCGAGTAACATTTGCTTGGGCAACTAATGCTTTTTTATTCTCAATTAACACTGAAAGCTCCCCGCTGATCAGCAAGTTGGCTCGTAACCTTATCGCTTGAAAATCCAATTGCGCTACGACACAAATTGGCTGTGTGCGGTCGGTCCATACGTAGCGTCGGCTACAATAACTTGATGTACGTGAGTCATAACCCGGCAAAAGCTCAAGCTAACTCGTGTTCGTTGACGAAAAGAGATGCGACACAGTTTTTGGCGAATTTGGGGTACAGTTTTTGATTCGTCACATAATATATGTTGTTCATCGAATTGTCCTTTGGAAGATCCCCTAGTACGTTCATTCCATGTCATCTTCCACCTTCCACATGGCTGTACTTAGTAGGCATCGTCATTGCCGTCGTTATTGTTATAAGGCTGTTCTGCAAGTCAGACGTACGTGAACGTTCTGGCCCAAAGTATTCTCTCTGAACATTTCCTTTGCGTCTTGATGCAGTCTAAACTGTCAGACCCACTAGGAGTAGAAATGTACTCTTACTGTTTCATAGCGTTGTCGAATAACATCTAGGCCATTCATCTGAAAATTGAAGCCTGTCCACCAAGTTTCGAACCAGTTCCTTGCTCGTCTGGTGTTTGATTCAAGGTTATCAGTGGTGTTGGTTGGTCATCATAAGCAGTCGCGAACACATGGAAGAATAAGAATTACGAGATGCCCTCAAGGCCAGCTTGCAATTGGCTTATAGAGACGTAGGTGATAATCTCCTCGCAAAAAAATTCACAGTATCGTTTAATGACAGTGAATATCTACCGATCGGCCAGGCAAAAATAGTTCCAATAATCCGTAGTTACGGTACGGCCAGCCTATAGCATCGGAGCCTTGTGTCCTAAAGTCAAGGACGAGGCTGTCACTTCGTTCGCGAATATTTTCTCTGCGTGTAAGCTTTGACTACCCTCGGCATAGATTGATTATTATATTTGATCTAGTCCACGCTCCACGTGCGTTTTATTTCCGTGCTCCATCGCACCTCACGGTCAGTCGTAGAGTTTCACTCATGCACTGTTTTATCTTGCGGCTAACCCCAGTATGTGCAACCCTTGCGTGAAGAAGTAGAAGCTGTTGTCGCGCAAAAATGCTGGTCAAAAGACGGCGTTGCGCAAGATGCGCAAGGCTGATAGCTTCTAGAAAGAGAACCAACGATTGAAGGGAATGTGGCAGGCAAGCCGCTCCGTTCTCATGCACCAAAATCCGTTTAATAAATGGAAATTATCTCCCAAGGCAATGAAGGATTTAACGTTTTCTGACGGGATGTTTATTCCAAAAGGGACATCGATCTCTGTGCCTATTGAATGTCTTCATGCTGCATCATGAAGAAATTTACGAAAAATGCGACAGTATTTGACCCATCCAGGTCCTCTGAGATGCGAGACATGGCGGGAAGGGATGCAAACAGCAGTTTGTCTCAACCAGCTTGGAGTATTTTGCCATTTGGACGTATGCGTGGTAAACGCTTGACAGTCCGTACAAACCAGAGTGCTCAGTCAGACTTATTGGCGGTTAGCCCTGGCAGATTCCTTGTTACTAACCAACCGAAAATTGTATATCGTCCTTGCATAAGTTGGACGATAGCGCAGGTGTTCAAGAGAGTATCTGTGTCAACACTGCGGTTTTAGCAAAGAACGCAGAAAGATGAAGTGGAATACTTTTGAAATTATTATATATTTGTGTACTACATACTTCCGACGGTGTGGTCTCCCCTTGTGCGTCAGATTCATTGTCCACACCAGAATTTAATTGTTTCGAGTTTCCCACAAAAGTAAGTTCAGCCGCACCACGCGATCTTGGTAAGCTCTGCTAATTCCCGTGCTCTTCTTTGGCACAACCATGTTGTCTCTGAACGGCGTCTTTGCATGGATTGAGGTAGATGGGAAGGAACTCGAGCAGTATGGCGTCGAGGAAGATCCAGATCAACGGAGGGTCACTTGTTGGATTTCGACTCAAGTCGGCAAGGTAGAACCCCTTAATCGACAACCATCATGTGTCCTTTGCCTCTAACAAACTCCAGAGCTTTTCTGTCGCATTCAAGGACAATTCAGCATCCAGAGAACACTCGCTTTGCACTAGTATGCGCATTGATGGGTCGTTCATCCCAGGCGTAGTCCTTTTCCCGTCAGCAATGCGCGCGAAACGCACAGTATACCAAAGGGAACAACCAGTAACTGCGACGTCCTCGCGTCCTTTCTTGTTTTCAAAGCTGGAGCTGACCGGTATTCAATCTCACACTGAACACGACTTCGATGGCTTGACACTCATACTTCGTTGCAGACCAAGACGAATATTTGAATCAAGCATCGCAATATCTAGGTGAAATACAAATGAGTATACACAAGATTGAGGTCCTAGGGACGCGCGTATATGAGCCTCTCCAGGAAGTACCTGGTCATGGCAAGATTCATGAACGCTCAAAGAAGGCTGTCACACAATGTGTCTCGTGCGTTGATCTCTCTGTTCTGTGACCAACACCTAACAGGCAGCCTAGATATGGGCCGGAATTGAAGAAAGAGCCGCTGAGTGTTTGTACTCCTAGGTTCCTGGACAACGGGGCTTCGCTCGTTACCTTCGTCTTCAAATACAGAGACCTCGGTTAGTATACTTATCCGCTGTGTAGCAAATCGTGCTAACATTTGCCTATAGGTTTCTTGCAGGCCGCAGGCATAGCTCCTAGGGCCCCACCGACCAAGAAGAGGTCTGTTGCTACCGGGGATGTGCTTGACTTGAGCACCGGCGTCGACGTCAAGTCGGAATCTGATGACCAAGAAATCAAAATCATCGACGAAGTACGACCTGTCAAGAGGATCAAGCGAGAGAAGAAATTCGTTCCTGCAGGCGAGGTTATTGACTTGACTTGAAAGGACAGTCATCCGTGGTATCGATCCGTATTTTATTTGGTGTTAAGCTCAAGCGTACAGTGTGCTTTTTATAACTTGCCTTATTATGTCTCAGCATGCCTGTCCTTAATACATGTAACCTCTTGGTGGTCTGCCATACTATATCATTAATAATAGCTAGTGCCCGAAATTATGTGCTCATTATCCGAGCTTTAGAATTCTAAGTTAGAAGCTCTTGAGAAACAAAGATGGATATCGACGTCAGAGCACACACTGGCGCATCCGGGAGAAGCCTACTCAGCGATCTTTTTCCTATTTCTACATTGAGGCACTCTGGAATCCCAAATCGCTATATATAAGAGATAGGAGGGAGTAACGGCGTTGAGGATACGGGCCGGAGCCAACTTGTGATGAGGCACTGCGGGACTGCCGGTGACGACGATTGTACAGCTGCAGGGTCTAATGATATGATCAGATCGAGCGATGCCCTCTGACAACGCGGATATGCAGCGGCTGTGGCGCAGATGCTTGGCTATCTTGTCAGGGATAGCAATCAGGTGGATGTCGACTTTAAGTACACCAACTTACTCGATGGATGTGGATTCCGACTCCACTTGGCTCGTACTCACACCAACAATCAATCAGGGAAAGGGGTACAATAATTTATCACAACCACCGATGCGGAGAACTCGTATAGAGTGACGATCTAACTCCCCGATGAATCATGAATATACTGCGGATGAATGACCGACCGCTTCTTCCTTCCGCTGCCAGTGGTGGTTCTTGGAAAGAACATGCATGAGCATGCTCGGAAGATACGAGCGAGTATGACGATATTCGGAAAGTGATGGAGGTGCAGACCAATAGAACTCTCGCTAGAATGAGCGGATCGTGCTATATTTGCAATGCTATCATCGACGCCTGCTTAACACCCAGCGAGGTTCGTGTGTGAAGCATGATATCTGCCACCAGTATTCCCTCTCTTCGGAAAGATCGTTTCTGGAAACGATGGGCAGGGAGAAACTGGAGACGATGACGATGTGACCACCACCACAATAGCCCGCCTATCGCGCGGAGATCCGAGGTAATTTCGACGGGTTTTAGCTTGCCCGCTGACCGTGGTAGGCACTAAGAATAACGTGCCATGTGAGACGAGTGGTGTTCCGGGAACGCCATAGACGTCAGCGAGGGCCAGAGGAAGACCAGTCGTGGATACAGCCATTCTCGAGTGGTCAGTGGGTGGGTTGCACCCGCAAAACGTTCAGGCTAAGTTCCGGCTCCCCGAGGCTCGAGTTGCGTTGATCCCCGGCGGCTGTCGGTCCGTCTATACCACGAGGGCTAACATGCACATTTGACATGATGTTCAACGTCTCTTCTCTTCCCCCACCGCAGGTTGACTCTACAACCCTAACCAATCGACAAATCTGTACGGCAGAGATGGCATAATGGGTCCAAGGTGAGGACCAACAACGTGTTCATGATGCTAAACTTACCTTTGGAGTCGCCTAGGAGTCATCGACATCCAGTATGCATGAGGACAGACCGTTATACGCCCTTTCGAACGACAGTAGAATGATGCGAATACTAACACGCACGAAACCGGTAGGAATAGCTCGCTGCTGATCAGCAAGCGTTTCCATTAATTTTAGAGGCAGAGTTAGTTCATAATTCGAATTCGAATGATTATACGACGACCATGATGACCTCGGCTTGATCTACCCTGTATTTGAAACCGAGTAAGTATCACTGTTTTGCTGGCAGCGCCCGATTTTGCGTAAGAGCCGCCCCACTGTGTATTGTCAAGGCCGCCAGTATACGTCCACAGAAGCGACATACTCTCCAATGTCGATCGCGCCAGGGCCTCAAGACGTCATGTACATGATAGAGAACCATCCTCTTTCATGTCGCTTGGGCTGTACAGGTAAGAATCGAATCAGACACGGATACTACCAATCCGCAGCTGGTCGTATTCGAAACGTGACTGGTCTGCGTAGCTGTATAATATGCCCGGACTCTGCTATCAAGGACCGCTGGACTCCCCCAAAATACTGAGCGATGTCGTTGCGTATTAACACGAACCTCCCGCCCAACTTTAGTCGCATCAGTCGCTCCGTAATAGACAGCGACTACCGTAGCTCGGTTGGTCGGGTATTTTACTCGCCTCCATCGTCTCCTTTTCTGCTCAAAAGCACGCCTCGTGGTTCCCGCAAGGCCCACACGTTTGCACCACTCACAAACACCGAGCTCCACCAAGCTTCTCCGACATGGCAATTGGACAATCAAAGCGCAGGTGGTGAGCCACCCTCTTCACTAGATTTATAACTACACTTTTTCATTTCATCTCTCCGGTCTTTGCATTGGTGGTCCTCAAATTTCATGTCAGAATCACCTCGTGGGCGTAGCATCAGCCTTTATTATCCTCGCTCCGCAGTCCAAAACAATCTGAATTGCCGGGTCGAATCTCTACCCTACAATGCGGAAGCCCCGCATCACCCCCGTGGCAATTTGTCAGGGCACATAACACATAACGAGAGTACTTTCGACTCTGGGTTGTCGTCGATGTCCACTACCCTTCCGACGTCATCCCTCTCGTACGACGCCCTCGAAATGCTACTTAAGGAAGAGACTCCTCTAGACCCTGGCGCACTCACTCAAGAACCCACTCGCGACGGTCAAGACGCAATGGCTACCCTTGATGTGCCAACCAGTTCCCTTAGCAGACACTCCTCGCGCTCTTCGGCCAGGAATCAGCGCATCAGGTCGAGTGAATCAAAGTGGGACATTGGTCGTTTCACTTGTGCGTCGACTTGCCCATCAATTGCTTCCACGACCAGTCCGTCGTCCAGCAGCGCCAGCTCTCCGTGCAGCGTCACTTCAACATGTAACGTCACCTCGACAGGTAGCAGCGCTTCTTCGTCCGCTACTTTCAACCTTCTCACACCGTCACCAATGGACCGTTCGAGACGTTCTCCCCCACCAGATTCCTGCCCTCCCATGGACGTGGAGAGCACGACAACAAACCACACGCTTTCTGTCACCCTTCCACGTGTAATCCAGCCAGACATGGTCACGGTGGCTGCTAAGAAGGGAGATAGGTTGGATGTGGTTGCTGATGCTTGGCATATGGAGCGTGATTGTGAGTACAGCGAGTTGCTTCATCGATGGTCTCCATTACTCACTTGATGCATCCAGGTCACTATGAGTGGCAGATTCGTTTCACAGTTGGCGATGTCGACATGTCGACAGTCCGCGCGCGTTTCGGACAGGATGGGAAACTTGACATCGAAGTTCAACGACGACTCGCTGGGCAGAGCCGTACTCCCAGGTTTGGAATGGGTTTCAGATACAGGCATTAGCACTCCGACTCGGATGTCGCGCGAACCTACTGCTGGTACTCCATACCTCCGGGCCCCGGCGCCCGATCTCTCACTCCCTTGAGAGCGCTTGTCGCTCTTCTTCGTCCCTTAGTCTTATAAGCATATTAGTCGCAGTCTATCATTCTACACAGAATCATACCCAAAAGTAAAAAAAACGCCATCATCCCCGCCCTTCTCACGGTTATTGGCGGCTGGCTTTTATGTTCATCATCCATCCACATACAGTACTATGTATTCACCCACCTTCGTGCATTTCTGCATTTGCTGCACATATTTTTGTACCACGGTCCAGCCCTTGTCTTTCTGCATTGTGGACCATAATATAATCGAACATCACAACAATCTCGATCCTTGAAGTGGTTAAGGTTGAATCCGAAGCAAGCGTGCGCGGTTTGACCCATTCATCCACAACCGACAAGATGGGCCAGTACTTCCCAACTGACCTTAGCGCGCAGATTGCAGGTTACATCAGGTAGCGTGTCTTGTATGTTTGCTTGCAAGGTCCTTGGCCTACCTAAGCGTCCAGCGTTCGTGTATCGCTCCGCGACATAAAGACTCAAGCAAGTTGAACGACCGAATTCCAGCGAAACTTGGGTTGTCACGGAATGTCTTCAGGTTACCGGGCCTACCTGTGCACAACTACCAGCCGCGGCCACTCAGTCTGTGGTCCTTTGGTGATTCTTGCTGAGTCATTGAATTATTCTCATGATAACTTACGTCTTTTAGTGAGAACCAGCGGCGCACTCTGTTCCCCGCGCCGCTGACTGGTTAGACCTTACGTGGGCAAAATCCTCATCGTGAAACTGTTCGTTGTCTGGATCGCCGAGCCACAATGATAAGGGCAGGATGACAGATTGGGGCCTTGTTGGATGGTGTCTGAGCGGTATTTTCTAACTTCTCTTCCAGTCCAACGTGAGCTGAACCCCCGATCTAGTCCACAAAGAGATGATCAATCGGTAAATTGTGACTGAGAGGCCGTCTACGGGGGACTGGCCTTCGGTTCGTAAGCACTTTGTTCGTTTACGGAGAGACCACGACAGCCCATCCCTGAAATGACCTACCAAGTATATTCTAGCATGTAGATCCCCGAAATGGCCCGCGGGCATACATTGTTTCGTTCCTGAAATGAGGCGCCTCAATGCTTGTGGAGAGACGTACGACTTTTTTTGTGCAATTGTTCCAGACGTAAACCCATTTCAGGGTGCTTCCGAAGCCATTCTGCGGTGGGAATGCAACATCTACCTGTCACTGAGACGCACAAGAACACTTACTTTGTCCATTGCAGTTATGGCAAGCCATAGGGATGCATTTGAACTAGGCTGGCCCCCTGCTTATGGGTGGTATGAACAAGGGGCCTGTCGACGGCTGCACCGTCCCCTTTATGCCCTCAATCACACCCATTTTGGCCAGATCTTGACACTGGTAACTCGGAATGCGTGTATCTTTCATTGACCCTTGATCCCGATGGGCCCGCCTAGGCCTTGACAAGTTCTGGCTCGGGTCCCCATAGACAGAAGACCGACACCGATTTGGATTTTGAAATACTTCTTTTCTATATACTTTTCGAGGTACGACGTGAAGCTGTCAGTTCAGATAAGCGGGAGTCCAGACCCGCACGCACCATCGATCAATCGAAGGGCTGATCCCAGCAAAACGAGGGTTGCTGTGTTCACTTGGTCAGATCTTACCAACCCGCCGATGAATGTTAATTGACTTACCCTCGAATCAGTTCCAGACTTTAATTGGTATATGATTGATACAACGAGCCTTCCTCGATCCATTGTATTGCTAGGGTGGCAATAACCTCCCTCAATCACACTGCTCTAGAGCTCTGATACTGAGAGATAATTGCTAGGTCATTAACCATTCCGGTTCGCAATCAAGAGTAACTCAACAAATTTGACGATCCATTCAAACACGTATGTACATACCAAGAAAGATACATTAGTGAAAATTTGAACTAACTAAATATTGTGCTTTTTTTTGGTAGACTTTGACTGACAGACAAATAACCCTTACACACCAAACTAGATCAAGATGTGACTTCAAAGCATTTTCGACAAGCTCCTATGCTGTCTGCTGAGGATGGGCGACCAGTTTCATTCCATGGACCTTTCCTTCTTTCATTCGTTGAAGACCGTCAGGGATTCCATCGAGTCCTTTTGGTAAGACTTCAAATTTGCTAGGCTAGAACAGGCCCCCAGTGGTCAATTTCTCCATGCACTTGGTTAGGTATCAAATACCTTAATGAGACCATCTTGCAACCATTTGCCCAAAATGTTCCAGGCCCCGCGACACAAGGTCTCGTTGGGTTGCGCATGAGGGCTGCCATAAGTGGCGATGATAGAACGACCCCCTCCCTCTTCCTCTTTCACGACTTGCTGGAGGGTCAGAACGAGCGTCCCATCCTTAGCGACGACGGACCAGGCCGCTTTCTGGGTCTCTGGTAAAGAGATAGTGTCGTAGACGACCTCGATCGGTTTTTGAGTAATTTTCTCCACGGTAGCAGTGAATTCTTCGCCAGTGATGTTCCTGTCGATGACGTGTGTGGCGCCAAGAGCCTTGAGTTGGTCCTTCTGAGCAAGACTGGCGGTCGTAATAATTGGGTGGAACCCGGACAACTTGGCGAGCTGGATAGCTATGCGGAAGACTGTGAGCATCTTGTAAAGCGCTGGCTGCTGCTTGTGTACTCACTGTACGAGCCAACAGATGACGCACCACCCATGATCAAAATGGGCTTGCCAACATATTTATCTTTACCGCCCTCCACCCAAGGAGGAATGAGGCCGGCTCCGAGCGGGTCTCCATACAGGCCAACGGCAGCGGTGTCGAAGGCCAACGGAACAGTAGCCGCATGATCAAAGTCCAAGTTAGAGGGGATCTGAGAATTGTTGACGTCATAGGTCATGTTTCTCGCCACCGGCTAAACTTGCTGACCTTTGCAGTGAACTTTGCGACCGTAAGAGTGTACTGCTGGAAGCTAGACAGGTCATTCGTGAAAGCTCCGTGCGAAAAACTACAGGCGTGGTGAAAAGGGGTGTTAGAGTCAGAATTCCAAGAGGCCAAACTTGGACATACACTTTGTCGCCTTTCGTGAAATTTTGAACGCCTTCGCCAACGCTCTCGACGACACCGGAAATATCTACGCCCAGGATGGCGGGATATGTTTCAACGAACATCCCTATCTGCTGGATCTTGTAGTCAATGGGATTGAGGGCCGTTGTATGGACCTTGACGAGAAGTTGCCCCTTGTCGGGCTTTGGGATGTCACGCTCATTGACAGCAAAATTCCCCTGCTTTGATTGCAAGAACAAAGCTTTCTCTTTCTGAGATGACATGATAGTGATGATGAGCGTATAAGTTAAGCCGATGTTGCCTCCTATATCCCTAGTTTTTGTGTAATATATTACATCATCTATGTGTTATTTGCTTATTGGCCACCCCCCGAATTCAATCTCTGATCGTTGATCTGTGTCATGTCGCGCCATGACGAAGGAGCGTAAAAAACGAGTTGCCATTCGTAGTCGAATGTATCGCATCGATGGCGTCCTCCTGAGGTCTTTCATCACGTGATGAACAGCGGGTGACGTCATCGCACATTCGCTGAGGGAGAGGGAAAAGAGGAATAAGATAAGATTTCTATCCGAAACAAAACATTCGCGACTAAGCGTTATCTACCTTTCAGTATCTTGTGGTCGGGCGACCAGCTTCACCCCTTCGATTTGTCCCCCATTAAACCTTTCAATTCCGGTCCCGATCCCTTTCAGTCCCCCGGGAATCACCTCGACATGATTGGGCTAGGGAAAGAATGCTGATTAGTGCCCAAACGCTCGCCCATCACATTACTGATCGTGCTTACTCGTATATCGCCCTTTTCTAGCCATCGGCCAAGATGTAGCCATAGTTGTCGCCCTGTCTCCCAGTTTTCCTCCAAGTGTGGGTTACCGTTCGTAAGGACAATTTCCCGGCGATCATTAGGATGTCTGTCGATCACCGACGGAAGTGTCAGTACTAGCCGTCCCTGCGGTCCAAGCAATTGCCAGGCCGCTTCTTGCGTTTCTCTGATAGACACCGTATCGTAGATCACATTTATCGGCGCGGAGGTGATCCGGGCCAAGGCTTGCTTTAGTCCGTCAAACGAGAGATATCGATCAATCACGTGTGTTGCGCCCAACGATTTCAACTGATCCGTATGCTTTAGTGCGGCCGTCGCGATGATAGGAGAAAAGCCGGACATCTTAGCCAACTGAATGACTGGAAAAACAAAACTCCGTCAGGAACGGTGTCATGCAGTACGCGATAGAATCTACGCCTACCATAATTGCCAACAGATCCCAGGCCACCAAAGATCAAGATAGGCATGTTCCTGTACTTGCCCACTCCGCCGTGCTTCCATGGGGGCGTAAGGCCAATGCCGTTGGTCCGTCCATAAAGCCCGATAGCCGCAGTTCCTAGTCCTAGTCCAAGCGTGGACCCCTGCTCATATGACAAATTATCGGGAATCTACAGCGGTATTAGAGCTGTTTAGAACCTGTGAAACGCTTGGTCTTCGCCCACCTTTGCAGCAAAGTCGACGACAGCGATGCAGTATTGTTGGAATGTCGACAAATCGTTATCGTCGTATGCTCCATGGAAAAATCTGTTAAATGAAATGACAAGATGAAATCAGTTTCGCGTCTATCGGAGCGGTCCGATAGCGCTTACACATCATCACCAGGATCAAACCTAGTTACGCCTTCCCCCACTCTTTCAACGACACCAGCGCCATCGCTGCCAAGTACAGCCGGGTATCTGGACACGTAGATTCCTCGCTTTTGGACCTTGGCGTCGCTCGGGTTAAGTGCAGTCGCTTTGACTCGAACGAGAATTTCGCCTGGTCCTGGTTCATTGATTTCGCGAGTACCAAGAGCAAAAGGAGCTTGTCTGGAAGGGATAAAGAGAGCGAGATGTTGTGAAGGCATCGTAAAGATAGTATAGAATGCTGGGGAAGTAAAGGGGACGTAGACCACTGATGAGATGGCAGTGAATGTGAGCTTTACTTATACGCCGTCAATGCATTGCCTCGACCGGTCAAAGCCAAATAAGGTATTAAAACCTCGTGTTTGTCCATGCTGCGATGGAACGTGAGGGAAAGTGGAACGACACACATCGAGTGTCCGGGAATCATGGTCTGGATCATTTGATGCCGCGGCTTAGGGTAACAGCCTTCCTCTAAAAGGAGAGTGATTAGAATGTTAGACGCGACACAGCAGTCAGCTTTGCAAACCCACCCGTCCAGGTCAGGGCCCCGCTACAGCTTGGAGAGATGAAAGACCACCCAGATTCACATCAATCTCAGTCATCAAGATCATCGGAACAAGGGCCACAAAGCTGACTCAGAGAGTGCAAACGGAGGCTGCATAAGCGACCCGTCATCGTGGGGTAATTGGGAAAAATGTGATGTGATGGGAACGAGATGTGTAGGTGATTTTGTGGAGCATTTACCACATGAAAGCATGTCGGGGAACAGCATAGTCGTCGACGAAAACGCGGTAGATTATAATATGTTGCACTCCTTACGGAAACGAGGCAGATCGTGACATGCATTCGGTGCCCGACTTGGGAAGAATGAATGCCGAAGGGACAAACTGGGGCACCGATGCGTGTCTGTAGACTTAGTCAGAACCCGTGGAATCCACTTTGAAAATAAAAATGTGCTGATAGGAGTCCGTTGGGTGGGAGCCTTTCAAGTCAATAAATTAACGTAACGGAGCGGGGGACGGAGGTCGATGAGGTAAACGAACATGAGTATGGGGCATTACTGAAGGTGAACCAACGAGGGATAATGTGATACGTACACACCACACCCAACGCCGAAGAGAACACCTCCGTGGAATCTCTAGAAAACTGCAATAGAAGATCGTGCAAAATGTGCACTGGTACTTTTCTAAAGAGAATATTTCGCGAATATGGCGGACATGAACAATGCCCCGTGCTACACAGCTTGTCAGTAGTTAGGCGAGATCACGAAGTTTAACGATGATTAGCTTATCAACAAAAGCACGGTCAGGCAATCCTGGAACTGATCCGAGAGCATCTTCTGGTTCAGTTCCTAGAACTGACTTGTATATCGTGAACCCGAGTGGGCATCGTTCCGATCGTAATTGCATGTCAGCCTGCTGACGCTCACATGCACTTTGATTCGTTTTGCCGAGGCCCTCCCAGAAGCCACGAGGTATGTTGCCTGACGGGCCTGTTTCCTGGTCCTGGGAGCGGCCGGATCAAGGACTCGGAAGACGAGAGCTTTTTTTTTTCAGTCTATAGGTGGTTTGGTTTCGCTTGCGTGTGGTGCAACTATGCTCGCTTTCTGTGTTCTACGTGACCGGAACTAGTAACTAAGTAGCAGTCGACGTAAATTGAGCTCTGACAAGTGACGCAAGTTCATAAGCCCGCCTCTGAACCCGATGGAGGAATCCTCGTACCAGTTGAAGAGCGAGGGGTTTTGCACAGGCAATGTCACACGGAACATGGTAGAGCCTCGTTACGGTGGTTTCGGAACGCTGGTACTTGTTTAAGCAAGGTTGCTTGTGATCTCTGCTGAAGCAAGAAGTTCAAGTTAGAGTCGCGCCGCAGGCGGCAGGCGCCACATTTTCCCGCCGGCCTCATGGCCGAGGCCTGGTGGGTCTGGAACAAAGTTGTGACTGCAACAAACCTTTCTCTCACACCTGTGGAGCTCTCTACGTATACGCAGCTCAGGTTGGCGACCCGCGCTCTTCGCAAATTCAAGCGACAGGAACATGTTCCGACCTTCCACTGGGAATCTGCGTGTCCTCAATATATGGAAATTTATCAAATTGTGAAGCGACTGCGCTCGCCACCTTCCCAGTGGTGGCCATGAAATTAGAGCTTGACGACGTAATGCTCGGATCCTGAGATTGTTTAATCATCTTTCAAACAGTGACGTAGGACGATTCACATGAAGAGCGTAGGTCGGTGGTAGTGATGGGTATAGTGTGCTCGACTACTGAGCAAGTTTAATTCGCGGTTCCCGTGTATTCGTACCAACTACAGTTAGAACGAATGGAGATGGGGTTGGTTGCGACTTGTACAGGAATGCAGAGTATTTTGTCTCCGCATATTTATCGCTTACGAATTGATGAGAACGTGTGAATTGATGCGCTGCTCAACAAAGCAGTGTGTAATGCAGCCTTGACCATTTGGCTCTTAGATTTCACCGTCTCCGTCGTCAAGGACAATGGCAAGGTAGGACAGCTTTGCTCGCTACTGGGGATCAGAGCCTTCCTGAACCTACCACAAAAGCGGCGGTACACACTGTGTTCCTAACCATGTGGGGTCAGTCAATTTCCGACGCAAAACAGATCCAGTGACTACTGGCATGGCATGAAGTCCGAATCAGCGATATCACCTGCTCGTACAGAAGATGCCTGCGCCCATGAAGAAGGTGGGATGTGCTGGTGGTTTTATCATCTGGAGGCTTTGAGAAGCAAGAAGGCCAGACTTGAGAAGACAAAGCCGTTGTCATATTCAGGTGGTTCCTCTTACTGCCGAAGGCACTGTTTCGTGGCTGAAAAAAAACACAGTATGCACTGAAAACGTAATAACGTCTTGTACATTGTTTCGCTTACCGACTTTTGGCACGCCCTTGGACGATAAACGCGCTCCAGTCTCATCGGCATTCAAGGTCACAACTTGCCAATTGCTTTTATAATTAGCAGCGCCCGGACCAGCGCAACTTGGAAGCAGAAGGTCACCTTCACTTCGGCTGCTTTACCTTTTTGGGGAAGTGGTTGGTTGTTGCATTATGCACCGACTTCAATCCCACCAACTGAGGCCATCAAACCGCCCATATCTCTGTTGTTATGGACTATTCACCACTGCCAGCATCGTCGCTCTGGGAAAGTTCACAGCCCGGGCCGACTTGGATCGTACTCCGCCATCGACCAAAGATATAAATTTTGAAGCCAAGTTCATCTGCATTCCCAGATCAAAACCACACTCTCCCATTCAATGGCTATAGATTATCAGACTCCGATGGACACTGTCCAACACTTGAAAACACCTAAGCAACTTCCCCGTGAATTTTATCAGCAATTCATGTCCGATGCCGCCAAGGAGAGGAAACCCAGCCCAAGTGAGTTCATTCTCATTGAGATCGATAGAGGTGAGAAGCTGATGGCCACTTAGTCCGTGGTCTCCTTCACATGGAGAAGGTCCCCGGGATGATCTCCTTTCTCGCAGGAAAACCCAATGACGCCATGTTCCCATTCCAATCGTTCTCTTTCACAATCACCGATCCCTTTAATCGTTCCCAAACAATCCCAGTCTCCCTCTCTGGTGCAGATCTCGCCGAGGGACTCCAGTATGGTCCCACGGCTGGACTGCCGCGCCTAAACGAGTGGTTCGTTGGCCTGCAAGAGCGTGCACATGGCAGACAGCGTTCTGAAGGATGGAGGCTCACCATTGGGAACGGTTCCCAGGATGTACTATTTAAGGTCTGTGTTGTTCTAACGCACGCTCCGTGTGTACTGATTTGACCTAGGCTGTGAATGCGATTTTGAATCCTGGGGATCCAGTAATGGTTGAGGCACCAGTATATGCGTGAGATTCCGTTTGCAGTGTCATTCTCGTTCAGTGACTGATTACCCATATTAGTGGCGTTCTCCCCATTTTTAGGTCTTTGCACTGCGAGTTTGTTGGTGAGACCAGGTTCGACACTGCTTACGAGTCGCAGCCACTGAAATATTTGACAGAAATTGCCACTGATGAAAAAGGTGTCCGGCCGGATGACCTCCGCCGCACACTTGAAAACTGGCCCGCGGGAAAACCGAAGCCAAAGGTCTTCTATACCGTTCCGGTATGTGATGCTTGTTTCGATCGATCATTTCCACGTTAACAGACAACCACGGTAGTATGGCTGCAATCCGACAGGGACTACTGCTGCGATCGAGCGAAGGAGGGAAGTCCTACAATTATCTCGAGAACACAACTTCCTAATTCTCGAAGGTTCGTGAGCAACTTATTCTCCAGAGGGTTGTGTCTAATAGAGCGACTCATCCAGACGACCCGTACTATTACCTTTACTTCGGCAAGGACGAGCGGCCACCTTCTTACTTCAACTTGGAGCTTGAAACGCCTGAGCTTGGCCGCGTGCTTCGCTTCGACAGTTTCTCGAAGATTCTTTCGTCGGGCATGCGCTTGGGCTTTGCGACGGGCCCTGGACCAATCCTGGATTTGATGGATATTCATGTATGTTCTTGTTTGGCTAGCTGCCTCGTTGCACTGTATGTGTAATGCATGTCTGACGTTCTTGCTACCTGCAGACCAGTTTCACTAACCTTCAGGGCTCTGGCCTCGTGCAGGCTATCACACGAGGATTGGTTGAGGAATGGGGATATGAAGGTTTCTTCAAACACACGGAGGCTGTGGCAGATTTCTACAGAGAAAAGCGAGACGCGTTTGAGAAAGCAATGCAAGCTCATCTCGGTGGCCTCGTAGAATGGAGGACACCTGAAGCTGGAATGTTCTTCTGGTATGTCTTTCTCCATTCCGGAGTCGTGTGTCGTAGGCGTGTCCGGCGAGGCGGACTCAGCAATGCATTGCATCTGCTTGGGTTGCGCCGTCTGTGCTTGGAACGTTGTCTTACAAGATCGTGTGCTGACTGTTTGCACGTCCACGCAGGTTCAAGCTCCTTACTGATCCCGACCCTACCAAAGAAGGCGATTCAAAGGAGTTGATCACGAAGAAGGCACTCGAAAGTGGTGTGCTCGCCCTTCCTGGTGCATCTTTCTTTCCAAAGGGAGACAGGACGGCCTACGTGAGGGCAGCCTTTTCCCTGTCTACACAAGAGCAAGTCGACGAAGCAATGAAGCGACTAAGGACAATTTTGTTGAAGGAGCGAGAGGGGAAATAGATAAGTCATGGGAACTAGATGAGCTATAGTAATGGTATTAATGGGTAGAAATTATGCTAAGTTACCAAATCGCATGAGAAATTTATAACTACATCTGTACCAGCGACGGCGTAGTAAGTTGTGCTCTAGATCCTTCCAACGCCACCAAGTATAATGCTCCAAACGAAACGATACATAGTGGGATATAGGGACAGAACAGGCCTTTCCTGGATGATATGGGTTGTTCCATCCTGAAACCTGAGACTCACTTCTCGGTTACTAAATGAACCGTCCAGTATGTACAGTACATGCAGAATTCGAAGCACACATTCGCTGCAACGATCCGGTTGCCGGCTAGCTGCAGCGCAAGGGAACGTGTATGGGGCATGTCTTATTATGCATACGCCCATCATTGACTCATCCCCGGTCAGACTCTTTCACAGCCATCCCCGTGTGCAACGTTTGACCGAGCTAATACATATCTGCTATACTAGGTCGCATTTGACCATATAGGATGGCGCCCTTGCTCGCTGCCGTGATTGAAACGATTTTAGTGTACGTTTCACCCTTTTTGCGTCCACCTGCAGCCGGCAAATAAAGCTCGCGGTTGCGCCCACAGTGTGTACTCGGGATTCGGTTCCACTCATTCATCTCGGTTCCTTTTGATTTGCCCAGCGGAGTTGCCATTAACGCCGACTAAAAAACGGGAACTACCCAGTCGCGATATGTATGCCACAGGCTATCAGGTGGGAACCAAACCGTCCAAACGTGCGGCCGAACGGTAAGTCTCTACAGTCTCTGAATTAGGCAACTGACAGGCCTTGCGCCGGGTGTGTGTTGACAGGTGAGGAGAACGGCAACAGAAGCACAAAGATTCACTCTATCAGCTGACTAGACGATCGGGTTTCGTGATTGCCAGAATGTGGGTGATTACGTATTATACCGAGCTGACCAACGCAGTCCCGGCCCCTCTTACCATTCATTGTTTTCGGTCGGGCGCCGAATCAATACAATTCTTAGCAATCCATCACTCCGCAGTCGTGTGGGCTGCCCGATGATTAAAGAGTATGTAATTGGGCAACAAATCTGTAATTTTGCAGCATTATGATGTGGGTCAAAGTAGGTTTGTCAATCAAGCTCGAAATGCGAACGGCCGCCGAGAGTTGCTAAGGTTTGTTAGTTGATTGGTTGCTTGTCGATGACAGGTCCCATGAAACGAAATTCATTATCAACACTTTTTTACACTGTGCAGGGACCTCCGACATTTTGCCACAATTCTCGATCCAGAATTTCCACTGGCATTCATAAGAGAAGCACAAACAAATAGGTTGTGGACAACTCGGTCAACAGAGAACAGTACTAGTGCCACCAGTGACGCCTTTCGATCCCGTTTCACACCGCACTCTTCGTTGAGGAACATTGTCATGATCGAACATTGTTATCACTGTCGATCTCGTGGGCTCTGAAGTTCATCCAATCCGCTCGTCTCACCCACATCCATGGGCTCGGCCTTGCCCGCCGCCTCATAATTACAACCTAGCGCGTGAGCACCTTGCAGACTAGCGCCAGTGTACGCTACTAGTGCTCGTGATAGGCGTGGGTTACCGTGTAACCAACTCTCAATCAGTTACACGCGATAATAGATATTTCAATGATGTTGTCCTGATTATCGCCAAGGTTCATCGTAGTTCGATGCTTTAGGTATCTCAACAGGCTACATACCTTCATCTGTTCAACTATGGTTTCACACACCCCTCTATGTTGCCTCAGCCCGTACAGTACGTAAACCAGAGACTCGGAGAATAATTCTACACCCTGTAAGACGTTATGCGGATCCGAATTCTCATAAAACGAATGTCACGGCCTTGCGCGACCTGAACGAGATTCCACACAATGTCACCTCAGCGGTACCATGAGGAGCGAGAATGCCAGATCCTCCGCCGCTCTGCGACGCATTAGGTGCCTCAAGCTTAGATCAACGGCAAACTCCAGGGGGTCGAGCACCTCCCTGAAAAGCACATTCGCTGTCCTGCATGGGGCGGAGACTCCGAGTATGACGTCAAATGGCCGTGGAAATGGCCGACGATGACTTGACGGACATTTACGGAAGCCTGCTCACCTTGGAACGCACATCAGGGGTGTTATCCCCGCTCGCAGGGAAACTAGCAAACGAGGATCCCCTTTCATCACATTTACTAAAGGGCCACTTCGCGAGATAACCCTTCAAATGTGTGCACAGCCACCTTGCCTTCTTCAGCTTAGACACTCCAGGGCTGTAGTGCGGTCCGCCGGACGGTTTGTCAAGAATGAAGGATCGATGATAAGATTACAAAAGAGTATATGCACACACGAAGGCGAGGCGTGGGACGGGGGATGTCGGGTGCAAGCCGTGGCATATAAGGGTAGGCGTAATATACTTGGTTCAATGGAGAAACTTGAAGTGGGGGCAAGTGTGACTGCAAGCACACGTAAACCACGGGGATTCAGTCCTTGTCAAATGTCCGGCATACCTGTAGGTAAAGCCAGATTCGGCGCAGAGCCATACACAATGGTGTGATATCCGTCTTTGCAAGTTCACACTGGAATAAATCAGTAAGTTCATTCGCGATACAGATATACGTTTGGGGGATAAATCCTGCGTCATACAGAAATCTGCCTGACAACCGGCTCATGGATACGTTGGTATCAGTGAGTGTTTGTGGACGAATGGATTGGATACTAAGACCGTCCTGTAGTACAGGTATAACCATCCTTGGCTTGGAAATCGTAGGGCTGGTTTCGAAGTGTGACTTCCTCGTGATGTGAGAGTGCACTTATTTCTGTCAGGGGCCGTAACAAGATGAGTCTATGGATTCTTTAAACGGACTCCTGCACTTTTGGCTTTATTACAACGATGTCAAGCGTTCACCGTTTTATTTCCAGCCGAAACTGGAACTATGCGAAAGAGCTTCGCTCCGACAGCTTCCCGAAGATATTATATCGGCAGGGATGTGTTTCGGTTGGGCGTCCGGTCCTAAGCTGCTCATTGAAGGATTAATGGAAAGGTAAGATCCAATATAACCGATTCCAAACGTTATCGTGGGCGGTAATTTACCCGGATGGGGTCGATCGAGAAACTCCTTAGTCGAACCTGCAATCTTGGTTAGTGATGAGGGTGATTGTACTTGCCCTCGTTGAGCGTGGGGTTATGGCGGCATTGAGAAGTCTGTGCAACTTCTACAGGACCAATCGGGACATCTTCGATAAGGGATTGTAAAAAGAAAAGCACATGGGGGACGTGGCAAAATGGAGTAAACCGGAATCTGGTATGTTCTTTTGGCAAGTTCGCATATGCGCCGACACTGTGAAGCCGTAATAGGTTGAATTCGTGGCGGAGGCGTTGATTTGTGTCCGTACAAGGCAATGTGACGCTGACCTGTTTCAACGGAAAGTTTGCGGAATGGAATTTTGGCGCCGTCGGGAACAAGCTGCGGTCCAAGTGCGGCTCTCCTTCGTGAGAGAAAGGGAAGGGAAAGAGCAGGATGGGAAGTGATCTAGACCATTACGTAATTGATCACGTGCCAGGAGTACGATACGAGTGCACCCGCAAGCTGAAGATATGTCGGCGGACACCGCTGACACGGCCATTTAAAGCGCAAAACAGCAGGAGAACATCCCAGCTTGATCACAAAGGGTGCTTCGATTCACTGCCGTGAGTGTTCACCGACTCACCGACTTGACAGGCGTCCTCACGTCATTCAAAGTTCACTTTATTACCTTAACCTACTCGCAAAGACATCATGGCTGTGATTGATGTCCCCGTTCTTGTGAATGCGTGTTTTCTTGTCGAGTGCGACAAATGTGGCAAGACTACCTGGAAGGTGTGTACCTGTTCCCTGAGCCGATGGTGAGACTGTCTTGCCATCGTGAGGGTCTGAACATGCGCCCGCGGATGTTAGACGTATCTCTGACGCAATCATCTTGTCTGTTGCACAGGGATGTGGTAAACATGTTGAAGCGGTAAGTACTTCGTCGTGTCGATACAGATCTACTCTCTATCGTGCGAGGGATCGGATGGCGGTTCTACGTTATAGTTTGATGCGGTCCCTTTTCGAAGACACCCCGTCGCGGTCTGCTCAAACCCATTTCCATTCTTGTTTGTTGCTTTGAGTGTCCCCCAAATCTATAAACACACAACGACCCGGGACACCGTTTACTGACAGATTGGTGTCTAGGTGATGAAAGATGTGAAAGAGGAGGACAAGTGCCAGTGTGTGCGCACTGAATCGAAGGTCTAAGCGAATAGTATAGGAACGATGTACTTTTTTGTATTAGGCGGTGTCTGGAGGTCCCTAGAATCTCTGACGCTAGCCGATCCCTGACTTGCACTTCTCTATCATCTACCACTTCATGTCGTCCACATAGCAATGGCTACCAACACAGACACTCCCCCTCTCGCAGGCGAACTGGCCCAACCATTTGATCCTCCTGGCACCGTCCGCATGACCCAAGAACTCCACTTTCGTTACAGCGACGACAGGCGTCCCAGAGTAAACCAATATCTCCGCAGCCACCGTGTCGGAAAGGGTCAGCATGGCGAGGTCTGGGTGTGTTGGGACCTCGCAAATAATCGGCGCGAGGTGGTCAGTCCGACTCCTCCATCTTCCTCTCAACCTTCATTTCTCAACATCATCAGGCAATAAAGGCCGTTAAGCGTAACAATCCACGCGCCGAGAAAATGAATCTTCTTCGTCGGAGAAACCTTCCCACCTCTCCCCATACACCGCTGACAGACAAGCTTGGTAGTCTCGAGCAAAAGATACGCAAGGAAATCGCCATCATGAAGAAATGTCGACACGGCCACATTGTCCGTCTCCTCGAGGTCATCGATGATAAGCTCAATGATAGAATTTATATGGGTAAGCACCCGTCTCGCCAGATTCCGGTGCACTTTCCCTCCCTATCTGCTTCCTTCCTGACCCCGCGCCATGGGCGAGTGTCTCAACCGAGGAATTATGACCCCGTGGCCGCAGTTCGGGATACGGTATGATAGGATGGTCATCCTTTTATGCTTTCCTTGCACTCACACTCACCATCTTTCAGTCATGGAGTACCTCGGTGGCGGTGAAATCAAGTGGCGCAACGAACAGCATCAACCAGTTTTACATGTTGATCAGTGCCGACGAATCTGTCGCGACGTTATTCTTGGTCTAGAGTATTGTGCGTCGTCTTCCTAGTTCTCTGTCCCGTCTTATCTAACACCCTTCTCATTATTCAGTACATTATCAGGGAATCATTCATCGTGACATAAAACCTGCGAATCTCCTCTGGACCGCAGACCGTCAAATGGTCAAGATTACAGATTTTGGCGTCTCTCACTTTTCTTACGCCCAGCGCTTGGCTGCTGCCGGACGTGGTCAGGTCGCACTCGACGATCCAAACGACCCGATCCTTTTGGACGATTCCGACTTGTCGAAACGCGCCGGTACCCCTCCCTTTCTCGCCCCTGAGGTGATTGCAGAGTACGCAAGTACCGAATCGTCACCAATAATCCCGGCTTCTGCTACCTCCACCACCCTGCATTCCAATAAATCAGCCACCCACATCAATTCGTCGTCCACCATCAAGGGTTCACCCAACATTCCCCGTCGCCAACCCATCACGAAAGCCATCGACGTCTGGGCCCTTGGCGTTACTCTATATTGCCTCTTATTTGGACACATCCCATTTCGTGCTCCTGACTCCAGTGAATACGTGTTATATCACGTTATCTGCAACAACGACTGGGAACCAGATGAGTATATGGGAAGCGATCATAAACCAACAGGGGGCAGACGTCCACAGCAGATACACGAAGGTTGGATAGTCATGAATCTCCTCAACAAGTTCCTTCAGAAGGATGCCAGGAGGCGTATCACGCTCGATGATGCCAAGGTAAATGGTTTTGACTCTTCGACAGAACACAATGTGCTAATACTTGCTTTAGCGTTACCCTTGGTTTCTAAGCGACATCTTGAAGCCGAATGAGTGGCTCGGCCAGACGTCACCAAGCAAGAATGACATGGTTATGGTCACCGAGAATGAAACTCGGACTGCTATGACTACGGCAAGATTTACTTGGGGTTGGCACAAGCGACTCACGAACCGTATTTCCTCCCTTTTTCGTACTGTTCGCACACCTCGTCCCGCCAGGTCGAGCGTTCAACATGACGGTGACGACAGCACCACTGGCGGCGCTCATTCCCTTCCCGGTGTTATGGGGCGACACAAAAGCACTACTACACGTAACCCAGACATGCGCGAGAAGGCGAGACCTAGGACTACTCGTTCGGTTACTCTACGAAATGACTCGACATCGAATCGAAGACGGGAGAAGTCTATCGAAAGATGGGCACGTTCGGCCGCAAACGCTTCTTCCCAAGATCCTAACTCGAGCTCGAGCGCGCTTGCGGCCGGTCGGCGCGGTTCTGAGACCCTTGTTCCACCTGGGGAAGCCCGTTATTATAATGGTAATTCCTCACGCTCAACGGGCTCTCGGAGCCGGCCAAATTCGAGTCGTGAAAGAGACATTTCAAGCACCCCGTTACCAAATGATGAGCGTTGCCGCCACCGCTTTTCTTTTTCTTCAATGTGGCGCGCCCAGTCAAGCCAGAAAACTGCATCTCAGGCTTCTTCTCCGCTTGATTCATCGTCGGGTGTATCGATTTTCCAGGATAATTCTCTGAAACCTGGGCCGTCAATGGATATTACGGCGAGGAGAAGCGACGAGGTGCTACGCCATCATGGAAAAGAATCATCGCGAAGCGTCCACCATAATAACGGCACTCTCTCCGCTGCACGACGCGCATCAAGCTGGGGCGACCCGGTTACCTATGTGGAAGACGTGATGAGTCTCAACTCCGGCGAACAAGACGGCATCGATGACGATGCAATGTTCCTGGGAGCTGGTGGCGTCGAGCACACCACCCTGGTATCGAATCTTCCCCTCGGTCTCAACCAAGCGACAGATGTCATCAACCACGCTTCCGGTGTTCTACGACACCCACAACCAGAACGACTACAGCCATCTGTACATATCTGCTGCGATGCATCTCCTTATGATTGTGCACCTGGCCGTCACCAACGCTCAGCGATGACCAGTCCTAGTCCCCTTCAGCACGTCTCGTACGAGTCAGACCTTTACCATACCAGCGAGGAAGAATACGACGATCTTGATTCAGACTCAAGTTTCTTCCGTGACACCCATAGGGAGCAAGAACGCGAGGCCTTTTGCGCTAACGTCAGCCAGATGTACGAGGACGATGATGAAGAAAGCGATGAAGAAACGGTTCCGATCGAGTTCAAGCGACGTCGACCATCGGTGTCAGTTGGAGCCATGTCGCCGTCATCCGATCTCTCGGAAGACGATGGACGGAGCAGATGAAGAAAACCCCTCGTTGGTTGTCTGCTTTGATCCCCGTCCCTGTGTCGTTTGCGAATTACAGTTTACTCCGATGTTCGATTTCCGAATAAGCGAGTTTTATCTTCATTTCCATTGGGCTGTCGTCGGTACCTCACCACTCCCATACCGTTGTCCAGAATAGATGCGCGTCAAGTGTATGTGTTTCTTTTCTTAAATATTTGCTGGCGCGCCCCCTTATCTATTTACCGCATTCCCCCGATTGCCCTGCCCTTTGCGTATTTTGTGTTTGTGCTAGTCGCGGTCTACTACCTTGTTTTCATCACCTCATATCCCGACAGTCCTAATGTCGGACCCCATTTTCTCCCTCGCTGTACACTCCGACACGACCGCCATCTGAACTCTGTGCCTCTTCTCTTTCCCCTCCCCTTTTTCTCGAGTGGTCGGCTGGTTTCACTTCCTCCCTCGCATGCGATGACCTTCACTCCTCGCTTTTTTTTTCATCGTTTTGTGCAGGAGCGGACGATCGAGATGTATGATCGACATAGAGCTATCTCTCTCTATGGTACATAGATAGACGTTCTCCCACACACAAGAGGTACACTGTTAACTGACGCTGTACATCCACCCGTTCTTATTGGGTAGTTTCACTCGGGTTGCCTGGCCCATCGGGATCTTTTAGATATGATATGCGATTATCCTATCCTGTTAGTCGTACTTATCGTTACAAAGACGTGTCTAAAGTGTGTGCAGGTTCATCCGATAATCCAGACGACCGTTGATGAGACATCAGGTAAAACATACACGATAGAGTGAGAGACTGAGAAGGAAAGGATGCGATTAATGAAGAACGAAAGAAGAAAGAAAGAGTGACTGCATGGATTGGATGAATGTAATGTGCATGCGAAGGACCCCAAATGTGACCCAGTCAGAACATAAAAAAACGCGTCCCATATAAGCAAGAAACGAATGAGTTCGGATAGATAGCATCATAAAGAACGAAAAGAACAAGGCACATGAGGTTGGCAAAAGCGACATGCTGATAACAATGACGGCTGCACGGGCGACTCAACGTTTATGTCGGCCACCCACCTGCGATCCGTGCAGCTCCATACCCAACTCGCCCCACGATATTCCACAGAATTGACGTGCTATCGTACCCAAAACCTTCCCCAGGTGCCTGCATCGTGTTGAAACTTGACCAAGCGGCACGGTCATAATACGTCGCACCACCGACTGGCGTGTATTGCGCGGCGATATAAGGTCCCATGGCAAGGTACATGCACGCCGATGCGCCCATGCAGAACAACAGCTGTTTCGCGACGCCGAGACCAAAGGAACTCGAGCCGTTCCTGCCACCAGACCCATCCTTGTCGCCTCCATAGACGTAGGTATTGTAAATGTTGTAGAACTTGTTGTTCTTTCGGGAGCTGGGTCTCGGACCTGTCTTGGTGGACGCTTCGACGATCTGGTCAATGACTGTGCACTCGATGCCAAGTTCAGCTTTAAGGGAATGCCATTCCTCGACAGCGTCCTCGGAGATACCAGAAGGGAGTCCCGTAATCGGAAGTTGGAGTCCACGATGCCACTTCTGAAGCGACTCCAGTGGTTCAGAGGAAGCCACTTGCGTATAGGACGGCGGTAGGTCATTGTGGGCGAGTATACCCTTTGGTGTGGGCGGGAGAAGGGTGGATGATGATGAAGCAAGCGAGTCCTCCTCGATTGGTGAAGGTGAACGAGATGGTTCTGGTTCGACATCTGCTTCGGCCTGCTCTGACTCGAGGACGTCAGTTTGAACTTCGATGCTTGCAGTAACTCGGGGAATTGGAAGAACCTCGGGTTCGGTTTGAATAGCAAAAGAAGCGAGTGGTATTTCTTCAGTTTGCGCGGCAAAGGTAATAGTGGGGGTCTGAGGTTCCGGCTCGGTTTGCATCGCGGACACAGCAGTATGTTCGGACGCATGGTACTGTGTCGAAGCGTCCGCGTATTCCTTTGTCTCTTCAAATGTAAGGTTTGACCTGTTTCCTACTTTCTGTGACGAATATCAGTAGGAGCCAATGGCAACATAAGAATGGTAGACGCACTCGCTTCTTCCTCGTGATGATGGTCTGGATCACGTCCTCTTCCTCACCCTCCGTATCTTGGTTCTCATCGTCAAGGTCCACCTCTTCATCTTCATCATCCATTCCCCACGCGGTACCCATCTTGCCCAACAATTCCGCTCCTAAGCTCTTACTCACGCTTCCTTTAACACTGCCACTTGCACTACCCGTGCCAGCACCCATCGCATTTAAATTCCTCATCTCGTCCATCTCATACCTCATCCTGTCGATGGTTTCCTTGAGCATCAAATTCTCCTGCTTCTGCTCGTCCAACTGTGCATGGGTTTGTTGAGCATCTGAAAGCTCAGACTCGAGCTGGGCAATGCGATCCTCATAGGAATCATGCTCGCGTAGGTACTTTTGAGCTTCGAGGGCTTGTAGCGCACTGGCATCTTGCAAGTCTTTGAGCTCTTGATCACGCCGGCGTAGGGTATTGCGGTAGCGTTCGGACTCGGCTAATTACGCATCAATTAGAACATCGGATCAATGCGGAGACAAAGGACTCAGTACGGACAGCATTGTTCCTGATATTGCTTCTGAAGAGATTGGTAGGAAACACGTGCGTTATCAAGACTCTTTTGCAATTTCGCGATTTCACTCTCGAGAGCACCCATCTGCGTCGAGCTGACACGCTGATGGAGTCACGGTCAGTATCGTGATAAAAGGGGTTCCTATCGAGTGGTAAGGGGCCCGAAAAAAGGGATACACACTTCTTTGGCCCTCAGCTCCTTTTCCTCTCTTTTTGTTGCATTTAACTCGGTTTTTAATTCTTCCAGTCTTGCTTGCATCTCTTCCAAGTCATTGTCGTGCTCCATAAGTTTGTTCTGAAGGGCTCGGTCGGCTTCTATCAATTTCCTACTCAACTCGACGTTCGCTTTCTGTAACACCTCTACTTTGTCAAAGGGTTCCAGTGAGGCCGTCGATGATGTGACCGTACGATCGAGCACAAGCCCCAATGACGACTCGTCTTCGCTGTCAGAGTCAGAGTCAGACGCGGATCTGCGCGACATGGGCAAGGATGAGATGCCATCCATGAACGCGTCTGCGCCACCCTTGGGATAGTCAAAGGATTGATTGATTGAAGTGTCAGGGGAGAGTGTCCCAGGCGACATGGACCCGTCACAATCAAAGTCTGTCACGCCGTAATGGAAACCAATCGCGTTCTGTGGTTGTGAGGCTGTGCGGGAGTGGGGACGTGGGAAGGGTGGCGATGTGAATGACATGGAATTGTTGGGAGATGTGGCGGTGGAAGAAGGCGATGCGGGATTTGACGGAGCGCGATGACGACCTGGGCGTCCCCACGCAGATGGACTAGCCACTGAGGACTGCAAAATGGAAACAAGTCAGAACGGTGCCGCCAAGCAAGCGCACATGAGAGCATACGCACTTCGGTGTCACTCGATCCGCGAGATGAGGATCCGTCGATGCTCCTCCGTCTACTGGCAGGTGCAGGACGCCTCGTCCAACTGGAAGGTGCTGCAACGCCCAGCGGTGTCGACCGCTGCCGTCTCGACGAATCAAACACGGATGGAGGCGCGGTCTGGAGTGGTGTCTTAGGCGGCACACTGGGTGGACGACTACCCGGGCTCGAGGACCGTGACGCGCGGTATGAGGCGCTCATACTGCGCGCAAGGGGGTGCCGTCCGCGAGCATTAGGAAAAGTTAGGTCGTCGCCCTCGCCTTCGTCGCTGGCTTGTGGCGAGTCATCGGAATCATGCCTTGGCGATGGCGGCTGTTCTGACAACTGGCTCTTGCCCGGTGATTGACGAGGGCTACTTTTGGTGCGTTCAGCGATGAACTGAAGGAGTACTTGGGGAGTGACTTCGATGCCTGGGTTGCTAGCAAGTAATGCGCGGAGCATCTGCATCTCGGAATCGGTGAGGAGGTCGACATCGTTGTACAGGTCTGAGAATTCGCGAATGACGTCTGGGAGCGCGTCTGCTGGGATTGTGGGTTCTTGTGCTTGGTTGAGACGCGACAATGGATGGGTAGAAAAGATTTGGAAAAGGTCTTGTTCGATGCTGCAGATCGAGTCTCTGTTCCTTCCGTGTATTGACTACATCACTGATCGTCAAGTACGGCGGGACTGGGACGCGTCAAACAGGACATACCATATTTCTGAGGGTGTCTTCAATGAGATGGTATAAGAATAAGAATAGAAGAAGAAATCAACCAAACTTGAACAGTCATCCACAACAGGACAAAACAAACTCTGCCATTGTTCATAGGTTGATCACACAGGCTCAGTCATTGTTCCTTGCTGGATCCTGCCAGAATGCAGGGTTATCTAGTATTTAAACAGCGTTGCCTCATAGCATGATAAATGCTCTTCAAGACATCCCCGCGCCATTGCTAGCTGAAATGCCCAAGATTTTCAGCAAGTTACGGAGCGTTTGTGCCCAACCATCGCCGGATGACTCCTGGGTTCTGGTAGCATCCCCGCAGCCATCCTCTCTAACCCCTCAACGGCCAGCGTCGACCACGTCGACCATTGCTCGTCGGACCAGCAGTGCCATTCAGACATACGGACCGTTGGTCCAAGCGACTACAAACATGATCCCCGCTGTTGGTAGTATCGTCAGTGGTGTCATCCAATGCATCCTCAATACCTTACAACTCATAGATGTGATTCCACCTTATTTCCAAGCATAACCCGCCGCTAACCCTCCGCTACGACCAGAGACGGTCCCAGAACAAGATTGATCTGAACATGCTGTCCGATTGCGATCACTCCAGCAGGGCATAGTTCGCGTCCACGGTGATTCAGTCCCGGATGATGTTGCATTGTGGGAGTTACGCAGGTACATATACCTTCAAGCCGCTCGCGGGGATGGTGAGCATTAATACACACGGTTGATTCTGCAGAGCACTCGAGGGTGCACATGCCCAACTGGCAAAAATGCGAACTCAGGGCCGCGGATCAATCTCCCTCGCACAAGACATTGCTAAGTGGATTACCACCTTAAATCATGTTCTCTCCCATTATATGGTAACGTCAAAATTCTCATATGAATTTTATTTTTTTTGACTCGCTCCCCTTCGTTGTTTAGGTATTGTCCCACATGAAACTCCAAAGCGACATGTCCGAGATTAAGGAGAGCGTGTCCGAGATGCGTTGTCTGGTGAAGAGCGCCTCGAAGGCGAAGGGCGGGAAGAAGGTATGTACTGGCACCTGTTTAAAGCAGGTGATGCTGGTCACATTTCCTGAAATCTAACGTGACGGCAGCGTTTTTTCAGTACCGTTTCCAAACCCCGGCAGGTGCGTAGTATCCTTTCCTCCTTTTGTTTGTGTTATCCTACATGAAACTTCAGGACGACGTGTCCGAGATCAGGGAGAGCGTCTCCGAAGTGCATCACATGTTAAAGAGCATTCTGGGAACGCCAAGCGCTAGACAGGTATTTGACATTCGTTTAGGGCAGCTCCGATGCTGGTCGATGTATCCACATTTCCTTCTGACCCGACAATTTCAATTTCAGCAACCTTCTGGAGCCGCTTCCGAGTCCCAACCGGTGCGTGTGATTTCGGATTCAGCCATTTCGACGTTATTGACTTACCCCTCCAGATTGTATGCTTTCTTATCCAACTATTTTCAAAGGGCTGCCTCTCTGTACCGCTTCTAACCTCCGTCTCTAGCGAGTGCGTGCCTGCCTTTCCAGGTGTTTTTGAGTGGCTAAAGACGTTGTTTTCCTTTTTCCGTCTCCACTTCTAGCAGGTGCGTGTGCTCGCTTATCCAGCTATTTTCGTATAGCTGACCTTCTGTGTACCTCATCAACCTCCAGGGCGCGAGTGTGACTGCCAAGCAGCCACCAAGAAAGGCCCGTAAGGCTCCTACCGTTTCCAACCCCCAGATCCAGCGAGTGCGTGTACATCTCTATCCAACCGTTCTCGAAGCATTGATCCTCCATACCATTTCAAAGCCCCACACCCGGCAGGTGCGTGTGCTCGGGTATTCACCTATTTCCATATAGTTGACCCTCCATGTGCTGCTCTCGATCTCCCTCCACGACGCCCGGATGGCTCCTTATCTAGCGATTTAAACGGTTGTCCACTTCCAGGATGTATGTGTATTCATTTATTCAACCATTTTCGAAGAGTTGAATCTGTATCGTTGTTGACCTCCGTTTCCAGAATGTGCGTGCGCCTACCAATGCGGATGCTTTCACGTGGTTGACCTTCTGTTGTTTTTGACCTCTGCCTCTGGGATGTCCGTTGGCTTGCCTATCACCTTTTGAAGGGCTAACACATTATTCTGTTTTCAATCGTCTCTTCTAGGGCGTGCGTGCCCTCCCCTCTCTAGCCGTTTTTAAATAGCTAATTCTTTGGATACTTTCGACCCCTCCAGAATTCTCGCATGGTTCCAACGCTTTAAAGGGCTGACCCGCTCTCGACCATCTTCATCTCCTCCAAAATGTCAATATGGTTCCCTGTCAAGCATTTTGAAGACTGATCCTATCACTGTACTGTTTTCCATCCCTCATTTCTAGGATGTGCGTTTGTTCGCCTATCCGGGCGCCTTAAATAGCTAACCATCAGTTTTTTTTTGACCTTCAGCTCCAACATGTGCGTTTGCTTGCCTATCCAGTTCATTATAAAGGGATAACATTGTCGTTTTCAACTATTATCACCAGGTCGTGCGTGCATTTGTATATCCTACTGATTGAACATCGCTGACCCCTTGTGCCATTTGGAAACCCCCTTCCAGAGTATTTGTATATTTGCTTGTCCAAAATAAGTTTTAAGAACTGACCCTCTTCGTGCCATTTTCAACGGCACCACTAGGTGCGTGGGTTTGGTTCACGTTCAGCTAATTTTCTTCTTTACTCAAGCTCACTTAGGGACACTAATTCACTCTTAGATTCATGGGCTTTTGGGGATATATTACCTGTCGCATAACGTAGAGTACGTCGTACATCCAATCATTCATGACCGTGATCCATCATTGACCCTGTAGTAGTCGAGCCTTTCTTTGCTGTCTTCATGTACTACATACTATCATTTTTTGCTGTGGTTGTTCACCGCATTTTTGACCTTTTTCTTTTCTTTTCTTTTATCATTGGCCAATGTACAATATGATCTGAATGTTCGCGAATCGCGATGGCTAGTGAAGTGCAAATGGAAAAGAGAGAGAAAGGTGACGGGATCGCATCACCGCCATGATAGCACCAATATTATCTCCACCTCAAACACGGACATTGACGGTTAGTGCAGTGCGATATTTTTCGTGTGAAGGCGATTGATTTCCACCCTATGGCAGAATGTAATCAAATGCGGCTGGGAGAAGCTTCGACCCTAAAGGGAGCTCATCGGGACACTAACCGAAACATGGTGGTCTGGCCAAGTCCATGCTGTATATCCTCGCACAGGCAGTTCCAATTGCAAGCTGTCCTCACCCGCGGCGCTAGCCCCTGTCCTGACAGAACGTTTCCCATATCGTTAAAGATAAGTAACTTACATTCAAATATTGTAAGAACAAATTGCATAATGCATAAACATGCCATGTTTCTAACGACGAGCTGCGAGAACAATGTCCCCGTCACCGCTTCTCCTTGACATAATAGTGCAGCATCAGGAAACTAGTTGCCGTGAATGTCACGAAGAAAATGCCTAGTAATGAAATATTCGGCCACCAGAACGACTACAATGCCACCCCGGATCAATGTCAATTCAATAGACCAAGCCGGGAGAACGCACCTGTGCACGGAGCCCGAATATCGACAGAATCGTGGCCGCTGGCACATCCAGCTCGACACCGTACTACAAATTCGTCCGTTAGTTGAGGTGGTAATCACTCGCCGAGAGATCTTACTTTGATCTCCTTCAACTGAAGATACCGCAATTCATTCACAGCAAGAGCCTCAAACGCAGCATGGAAGAACGAAATGGTGTGCAGCCATTGAAGGGCGGGCGCCACCGTCTCCCTGTTAATGAGCAAGCCCGTAAAGAGGAGGCTACCGACTAAATTAGTACTATAACTGATAGAGATGACGCAAACACTCACTTGAACAACATGATCAATGTCCCGACCAAGCTCGCTACGCTCGTGTTCTTAAATGCGATAGACAGCAATAGAATCACGCTCGCAGTCGTCAAGTTGAATAGTACCAGCGTGAGCATAAACTTCCAAAACGCGGGAACAGTGTCGACCAGCCCAACCAGCCCATACACAATACCTCCAAATAGAAGAGGTGGCACCAGACGCAGTGGAAGGATATCAAAGAGGACCTATGTTGAGAAGAGATCAGTGCAATGAAAGCCTCAAGGGGGAGAGCCTGCCTTGGACGAGAAATAGGTAATTGTGGAATAGTACCCATTAGCTCTGGCAGGTGGTATCAGCATCGTGGTTTCCTCGCTGACATCCGACGTACCTCTCTCGCATGAATAGAATCCTTTCATTTGCAAACAACCCTAGGCTTGACAGACAGGAGAAACCGAACAGCGCAAGTGTGAAGAAGAATATTCCTGTACATAAAGCCCCCGTTAGATCGCAAACATCGATCAATCCAAGCCAAAGATACAACGCACCAAGGCGATTTTGGAACCCTGCGATATCATTTCCAGCGTTGTGGAAGAAGAGACCACATATCACTGTCAGGTGGATCAGTACACGTGCAACAAAAACTTGAATGGCACCCTCGATGCACAATGCAAACATGAACACAACACTCACAGGCCAATCCAACACTCCCAAAATAGTGGGCAGTCAATAATGCTGGATCCCTATACAAGTTCTTGAACGCCCTCCCACTCAGGATTCTAAATTGAGTAGTCCAGCTAGCACTGCGCCGCCCTCGCAACATTCGAGTTTCTCCAACAACATCGCGCATCTCTGTCATGTCGAGTCTTTCACCACTGTTGTTTATCGTACCGTTGGAGGGTGAAGAGATCCCCTCAGGGTTAGAGCCGTTACCAGATGGGATAGCAGGTACATTGGCCGAACGAATGGACTCGAATTCGGCCTGCATACGTCGGGCAGTGGAGCTGTTTTCATACGCAACGATGAGGTCGACGAGGTTATCGGGTATGTCGCGACTAACAGGGCTGCTTCTCCCGATCCTGACGGCGTCGATGAGCTGTGATGTCTTTCGCTTGATCGTCGAACCAATGCTCTGGTGTCCGTTGGACGAAGACGGAATACGCGTCTGCAATTCAGTTTCATTGAGGTGGGGAGATGCAGCCAGAAGTGCCCGTTCCTCGTCAGGACCAGTGGAACTCGATGAAGGTATGCGTGTTGCACTTGACGAGGGGTCCCAAGGAGAGTCAGAGCCATCGGATTTATTGGCTGCGTTGACCGTTAAATCGACTGGAAGAATAGGTCAGATATGAAAGACGGATCATTGTGAACCAAAAAATCAATCGCTCGAACACTCGATCGAATGAAAGGGAAGGAGCGCGTGAGAACTCACTCAAGTAATCGGCCATATTAAATCCAACAGGACATCCCTTCCCAATGCTCTCCAGCCATTCTCTGACACCCTGAACTTCATCCTCAGCATCCTCGCCGACTCCATCGATCAGTTTAGGAGTTGCGCTGGTCCTCATAGGACCAGCCCACACACACCGACCCCTAGCCAACATAATCAATTCGTCGAACAAGGCCACGATTCCACTCCGAGGTTGATGGATAGTAAGAATGACAGTGCGGTTATAAGTCCGAACTAGGTTAGAAAGCGACTCGATAACAGATTGGGCATTGTACGAGTCGAGACCTAGTTAGAGGGTGCCCATTGATCAGTATCACCACCACGTTTGGAGTTGGTTAGCTACGCACCGCTAGTAGGTTCATCGAGGAGTAGAATAGAAGGACTCGTGACCAGTTCACAAGCAATCGAGACACGTCTCTTCTCCCCTCCCGAGATCGAACGTTTGCCTACGTCATGTATGGATAGGAAACAAGAAAGGGGTAAGGACGCAACACTTACCACTGCCACCGATCCTTCTGTGCATGATGCCCTTGATTCCCAACTCCTCCAGCGTCCCATACACTCTTGCGATCTTCTCGTCTTCTGACATCTCCCTCGGCAACCGCAATAGTGCGCTATATAAAACCGTCTCGTAAACCGTCAATGTTTCCATTAACGTGTCCTCCTGATCAACGTATCCAGAAACCCGTCGGACTTGAGAAGATGTTACAGGTCGACCGTTTATGAGGATCGAGCCGGTGACGGAGCCAACCTTGGAACGGTGTGCAAGGATATCAAGTAGGGAGGATTTGCCACTCCCAGATGCACCCATGATAGCAGTCAATTCTCCTGGGCGCGCTACACCACGTACATCTTTCAAAACCTCTAGTCCGTTGGGAAGGGTATAGGAAAGGGATGAGAAGTGGACGGTGGCAGGAACATGCTCAGGATGAGAAGGTGGATGTCTCGGGTCCGATGGAAGAGCAATACGACCATCTTTGGAAGACGAGTGTGTGTGGCCAACATACCAAAGAACTAAGAAATATAAGAAAGCGGATAGAATAGACCAAGACACAATATCATACCAGCAACGGTCAAAATGACGATCAATCCGGCACCAGCACTGCTGAGGGCTATCCATTTGTTGTTGTCTGGCTTAGCCGGGCGCTACATGTCCCAGAGCCACAATTGTCAATAAGCCATTAGATTGAACATGAAGTCAAACGACATACATGATAACCAGGCACTTGAGAGTAATGCAAGCATTCTCCTCCATCGCAGTCCAATGTAATATAGGCGTCACCAAAAATATCATTGATCAGTGAATTCATTGCCGGTTCTTCGAACCGGCAGCCCTGGGCCGTCTTACAGCTGAACTTTGCGGGTCCTCGGATTTCCTCAACCAGGAAATCTGAAATATCTTTTGGGAACACATGAGCGTGAAACTCACACAAAGAAAGTGACAATATCACCTACCGACACTGCCGTTCTCCCCGCACAGGAACCTGTCGGGTATGCACCTGCATTGGATCTTGTCGCAACTATATGACGTGATGGTCGAATCGTAGCCTACTTCAGCCCGCGATGCGCAACTGTCTAGACCACAATAAAATGACTCTTCCTGGGCTGTCCAGAACTGGAAAGAACAAGACGAGGTCGCATTGTCACAACTGAAAGTCACTTGGGGAGGCCGGTCCGGAAGCATGTCCAAAATCTTGCGATCTAACCACGAGATAAAAGGGGGGGGATAAAATAAAGAATAAAATAGCATACTGGTGATGTCACACATTTGATGGTTGCTGAATACAGTCTCTCCACCCTGGTAGCAGGTCATGTTTGCTACTGAATCGTCGCCGAGACTATCGTGAATGGCACCGGGAAGGGGGAAACCTACACAAGCAGAGTCGGTCTTGCAGACTGAAGAGGCAGCCATAGTGAGAGATCGAATGGAAAAGGAGACAAGTAATAGTACCGTTGCAATTGATACCTCCCCAGCCATCCTTGCATTCGCACGGATTGTCGCCTCGAAGGACTCTATGGTCGCCATCCGCGAGAGAGTCGCACTCTGGGGACTGAAATCAGCAGTGTTGACGGAGCTATGGCCAACAGAACGCACGGGGAGTGAGACAGTCTATTCCACCCCAGCCAGGGGGACACTTGCATTGGCCGTCATATTCGTTGCAATTACCGAACTGGCCACAGGTGAACGCGGGGAGGAGACAATTAAAGCAGGGAGGACATTCGTCTATACGGGATGTTGAGTTATTTCCGTGGCCTTGGGGGGTAACGAGACGGACCTTTGAAGGCAGGAGAGGTCAAAGACTGGAATTGTGTGAGTGCTCCGCGGGTGAGTGGAGTTTTTGCGGAAATCTGGTAAGAATTGTTCGAATGTGAACTCGCGGCGACTTGAAGCAAAGGAATGAGCAGCCAAGCCGGTGCTCGTCGCATGTTAGCAGCTTGTCAAGACCCGTCCAGCGACAGAAACGCGGCGTCAGTGAACTGCACAGCGTGCGAAATACTTTCCGTTCTCAAATGCCGTTCCCCGCGGAAAGTAGACGCTCAACGGTTGAACTTCTTGGACTCGATCCGCATGTCTGCTTGCCAATTAAGGATTTGATCTAGATCCTCCACCATGTCACTGATGTCAACAAACTCTGGTCATTCCGCGGACCCTTCCACGATGTCGGCTTATAGGCATCGTAATATGTACTCACAGCCCCGCAAGTGGTTATTACAGCCAATAATCCGAGGCTTGAACTACTATCCATTAAAGGTTGATTTCCACTACCTCTTCCCCCTTTCTCAGCAGAGAGCTAAGCACATTATTCGCTTCGTTTCGACCCTGTTGAGTTATGCCTTATTGGCACGCAGAGCACCGAGCCTTGGTGACGGTTACATGGGACATGGCAACACCCCCCGCAAGGTCTTAATCTCAACATCCACAATCCCTCCTAGGATCAGATGCGGCTGTAAGCGCTTGTGCTCTCCGTCATTACCGGTACGGCCTTGGCTTTGGTAGCCTGCGGAGCCAGCTCGTGATAGTTGCTCCTCGTCTACGATATAAATGAGAAAGGGCCTCTCGCTAACGAATTTCCATTCACTTTGACTGTCTTGATATTGCGCAGTTTTGACACCCGAATACATTCATCTCGTGTGTCTATAATGGACCAAACTTTTTTCCCCTATCTCTTCTCTGCAGAAGCCAACTCTGTAACCGAAATATCTACTGCCCCGATCACTTGGACTCAAGGCTCGTTCAACACACCCACCGCCTTCATTCCCTCTGATGACACACCAATCAATGCCGTCAAGCCTGCTGTGCAAGTTGGACCTAACTGGATGGACTCACTATTTGTTGCTCCAGGTACGATCATTACAAACACTTCAGAGCACTCGCCAATTACTCATCTTCCCAGATCATATTCCCATTCCCCACCTCCCCGACACCACCGCGCGTGCAACAATATCGACCTCCACGCCTTCTCACGTGGCCACCTGCAGAATCAGTGGCAGTATACCATGCAATCGACCCCTTGATGGCACACTGCCTTCCATAAGAAGACACCTGTCTATGCACGGTCACAGGCACCACGGGAGAGAGGCGGTTGGATGTCCATGGGCAGGTTGTTCCGATAGGCTACAGTGGATGAATGTTCCAAGACATATTCGGTCCATCCACCTCGGCGTCCGAACGAGATGTCCTAATTGTAAGAAATCCTTCACCCGGCCTTTCGGCTTGGGGAAACATGTTGCTTCCGAGAAGTGCCATGTGGCAAACACCGACTTGCAGGTTGATAGGCATCCATCTCACACAGTTCCTGCAGATTCTGTCAATAACCTGATGATAGGGGCTGTATCGGGTCAAATGTTGAGGTAATGGATATTCAAAATCAATCTTATTGTATTTCAACGGGTTGATCCCTAATTTATTTGAACTTCGTCGCAGAATCTATAACACTAGCTAAAGATATACAATAAGAGGGTGGTTCTATAGAACGAACCCTTGACGTCGTCGGGTGGTTCGATTTCCCCCGTCTTACCACACAATTGTTCGAGAGGCTTCCTACGTAATAGACGCCAACTCCTGTGTATTGCCGATCCATTTCACCGTGCAGGCCGGAGACTGAGGCTACCACGTATGTACCTGTTCATCATTTCGCATCTAACAAAAAGTCCGTGACCACGGAATGCTGGACACAAGGTGAAACAAATACCTTAAAGCGAACCACTGGATCTGAATTGTCCCCCATCGGTCTCCGACTTCTGAACTGGGATAGCAGTTGAATTTGACCATTCGGGAGGCCAGGCAGAAATGGGTATATGACTTCATGAACAAATTCTGTAGGAGAAAGCTTAGGCCCCGGGAACAGCGGATCGCTTACCCAATGCACTAGAACGCAGGAATAAATTCGACTGGATCCCCAGACTTTGGTTCCGATGCATCGGCATGCATCTGTATTTGCATTAATCCCCACCAAGTCGCCAGCCGCAGCATCAGTTATCTGAACCTGCCCAAGCTTCCGAAAGGCTCGCGATCCTGCTTAACGTACGCCAGGGTCGTAACGTTATAATTGAGTTGACCTTTAATCAGGGTGCCGAATTGATCGATAGAAGACCAATTGAAGAGCAGGATAGATCAAGGATTGCACCCGTCCTTGTACTGCCAGTCCCAGTGCCACGTATTCGTTCATATTTGAGAAGATGGGGGGGGGGAAAGCATTATTCCCTGCTTCCCCGATGCGTCTAATGCTGATAATATTAAGATTTGAAAATTATAATCAAACTCATTCAGTCTGAATCTCGGTCAAACGTTTCACGAGCGGATTAATCCGTACCAAAATAATTATAATTTCACCTGTTCCTTTCGGGGATGTGTGTTAGTTGAAGTGGCGGGGAGACACCCAGCCAGCACGGATTAGCGATTCCAACGCCGATGGCCGGCGAGGGTAACCAAAATGGATCCTGTATCCGATATGGTTATAGGTATAAGAAAGCTCCAGGCTTGAAGATCCTGCATCTTTAGGAACTCGACATGTATCAACCTACCTTCGATACACCGTTGGCAGAAAACATCGTTACTGGGACATATAATCCTTCCCTCGTTACCAGTCCTGATGCCAACTGGTGGACTACACCTCCAGTGACCGAAGGTTTGGTCCCACCTGGTGAAACAGGTCTACGCAATCAAATGTCCTGTAGTACTGAACTCTCCGTCTGGCAGGCGATGCATATGGAATCACTCACGAAATCCATGGTCAACAGAACCTTTCTACAATGGAATCGGCGTTGACAAGTTTACCCGGCCTCCCTTTTGCCGTACTGGAACACACCTGCAGAATTTCTGGTCTGTACTGCACTCTACCGCTGGATGGCTCGATAGAATCCATCAACTTCCACCTTCGTATGCATGGGCACAAGCACAGGCAACGTCTGCTTGTCCAATGCCCATGGACAGGGTGCTCCGAGACCTTGCAATGGATGAATATACCTCGACATATTCAGTCTATCCATTTGCATGTTCGATTCACGTGCTCCAACTGCGGCAAATCGTACACGCGAGCTGATGTGTTAGCAAAGCATATCTATTCACCAAAGTGTGACGGTAAGCGCCCGTTCTGGTCCACAAGAAAAAAGACCAACCACCGGTTGCTATTTAGGTTCTTTGCAGGAAGAGTAGAGGACAGAGAGTAACGGACGTACGCAGCATGGTCGCTACTGTGGATATTGTATTCTGGCACTTGAACGAATTTAGCGCACCCCATCCTTCCGCAATGAGTGTCGAAGTGCGACCAGATTTAATTAGTTTGATCCCGAGCCCTCATTGATAGGCCCATCAGCAGATGCTGACGGTCAAAGCACAAAACGATGCAATACAATAATTTTGTACCGCCATGGCAGTTACATAAATGGACGGGAAATTTTTGCTGGTCACCTTGAACGGTGGTCCAACAATGAACAGCAGGGACACACCATTTCGATGCCACGTGCCACGTTTATGTGAAACAGGATTTATTCCTGAAACACGATCCGATAAACCTCGTCAAAGATGTGATGTAGGACGCCACTGATCACTCCACTAATACTCGACGATCAAAGGCGGGTTACATTACAAATCAAGTCGGAGTCCGAAATGATATCCCTCAAACCGCTGGTTTTAGGCGTTGGCCCTTGTTTTCCTCAACCACACCGTTCGGTCGGTCTACATCGCATTTGCTCGTCGAGATCCACGCTGACTAGCTCTGGTTCCAGCATTAAAAGCCCTAAAAATATATAAAAGCCTTTAGAAAAAAGTAGTTGCCATTCTTCTCTTCTGTGAGTATTCTCAGATTCGCCCGACCGATGTACGGTTCTCTGCAACGTGTTTTCTGCCAGTCGCAAAAAAGCACTCAAAAGCAGTAACGACCCCACAAACCCAGAAAATCAAAAAATGTCTTCTGTCACCGAAGCTCCGATGGTTCAACCTGAGGCCGCTCCTGTTCTTCCCCTCCCCACCCCCGCCTACAACCCTCCCCAGGCACCCGTCAGCTCGTCTCCTTCTGCATCCCTCTATGTGGGCGAACTCGACCCCACTGTCACGGAGGCAATGCTCTTTGAGATCTTCAATATCATTGGCCCTGTTGCTAGGTATGTTGGGTCACTTGGTGTAGTGATCACCGATCCATGAACCTCGCCCTCAGTATTCGTGTCTGCCGCGATGCGGTTACCCGTCGCTCGCTCGGTTATGCGTATGTGAATTACCTCAACACCAACGATGGTCCGTCATTGAGCTATTGTCATCTCCCAATCACTTATGTATCAAATAAGGCGAGCGTGCATTGGAGCAGCTCAACTATTCCCTTATCAAGAATCGCGCGTGGTAAGCCATGATAGGTACCCTTGTATCATTTCACCTGATTTTGTTACAGTCGTATCATGTGGTCTCAGCGTGATCCTGCCTTGCGTAAGACCGGACAGGGCAACATCTTTATCAAGAATCTCGACGAGCAGATCGATAACAAGGTATTATTGCTTGTGTCGTATCCGTTTTGGATTACATTTGACGCTTCGATAGGCTCTTCATGACACATTTGCTGCTTTCGGCAATGTGCTCTCCTGCAAGGTTGCTACGGATGAACAAGGTCGCTCCAAGGGTTATGGGTTCGTCCATTACGAGACCGCTGAGGCCGCCGAGTCCGCCATCAAGGCTGTCAATGGTATGCTACTCAACGACAAGAAGGTTTATGTCGGCCATCATGTCTCGCGCAAGGTCAGTTGTATGCTGCAACATATTTTATTATTACTTACTTTTTTGAATGCAGGAGCGGCAATCCAAGATGGACGAAATGAAGGCGCAATTTACCAATCTATACGTGAAGAACCTCGACACTGGCGTCACTCAGGACGAATTCGAGAATATGTTTAACCAATTTGGTAATGTCACGTCGGCGGTGGTGCAGTTTGATGAAAGCGGAAACAGCAAGGGCTTCGGCTTCGTTAACTTCGAGACCCACGACGAAGCCCAGGCGGCCGTTGATGGTCTTCACGATACCGAAATCAACGGCAAGAAGCTCTTCGTTTCGCGTGCTCAAAAGAAAGCTGAGCGCGAGGAGGAATTGCGCCGGTCTTACGAGCAAGCGAAGATGGAGAAGCTTAGCAAGTACGCTGGTGTTAACCTGTACATCAAGAACTTGGAGGATGATGTCGACGATGAGAAGCTTCGGACCGAGTTCGAGCCCTTTGGTACTATCACGAGCTGCAAGGTTATGCGCGACGAGAAAGGGACATCAAAGGGCTTCGGTTTCGTCTGCTTCTCATCTCCAGACGAGGCTACCAAGGCGGTTGCTGATATGAACAACAAGATGATTGGTTCGAAACCCCTTTATGTTTCTCTTGCTCAGCGCCGTGAAGCCCGTCGTCAGCAATTGGAAAGCCAAATTGCTCAACGCAACCAGATTCGCATGCAACAGGCAGCGTCAGCTGGTATTCCTGGCGGATACATCAATGGTCCCCTCTACTATCCTCCAGGTCCCAATGGCTTCCCTCCCCAAGGTCGTAACATGATGGGATACGGTCAACCGGGAATGATGCCTCCTCGCCCTCGCTACCCTCCTACGGGAGGCCAGGTCCCCGGGATACCTATTCCTCCTTACGGTGCGCCCCCTCCGCAGTATGGCATGCCAGGCTACCCTCGTGTGCCTCGGGCACCCAGCTCTCGTGGACCTGGCTCATCTCCAACCAACCCGACTGCACCTATCCCGCGTGCTAACGGCCCACCTCCAACAAACGGTGTTTCTCGCCCGGCTCTCCCTCCAGGCGCTCCTGCCACTCGTCCTCCCCCAGCCGGAGCTCCAGCACCGGGTGCCCGCACTCAACAGGCATACAAACTCAATCCTCAAACTCGCAACGCAGGTCCTCCCGCGCCGGTGCCGCCTGTACCCGTTGTTCAGCCAGAGGTTCAGGTTCCTGTCCTCAGTCCTGCACAACTTGCGAGTGCTTCTCCTGTGGAACAGAAGCAGATGCTGGGTGAAGTCATCTATATGAAGATCGTCGCGTACGTTCTAGCCTTCCTGGGTTGTATGGTGATGCTGATGATTTGCATAGGTCTCAACCTGATTTGGCAGGCAAAATCACTGGTATGCTTCTTGAGATGGACAATGCAGAGTTACTCCACCTTGTGGAATCCAATGAAGCTCTCAATGGCAAGGTTGCCGAAGCTCTTACTGTACTTACCGATTTCGCCAAGGAGGAGGATGTTGCTTAGGCATCCATGCAGAGGGATGGGGCAAAGTATCGAGGATGTGTGGGGTTCTTTTGAGCAGTGGTGGCTCGTCCTCTCTTTAATGTTTTCTACGTGCTAGCCGTAACAGGTTGGATCATCCGCGACCTCTGCCTTTGCGCTGAGTGTCCGCTTTAAACTGGGTAATGGTGGTGGTCGTTCCTTTTTGTGTACTTCGAGAGGGAACAGAGGTTGATACAACTGCTTTTTGCTTTGGACTGGAGTGAGACAGCATTGTTCTGAGTCCCAATCAACACTACCAAAGCTAGTAGTCTCATACAACCTAACGACACTCTTTTCCATACCTATACTTCATCAATGAACGGCTTAATGACAGATCTTTTACTTCTTGCGGTCAGCTGTACCCATGTCCTTCTGGCTCCATATACCAAGGTCGAGGAATCTTTCAATCTCCATGCCACTCACGACGTCTTGATGTATGATGTGAGCCCTGAAAACCTACATAATGTGAGTTTCTTTTGCAACTCTGGCACTCGATAGGCTACTCTAACTGAATGATATTGTTCAAACTTCAAGTACGACCACAATGTCTTCCCTGGCGCTATCCCGCGCACCTTTGTGGGAAGCGTCTTACTCGCGTGGTTCACCGCGCCTTTCGTGCGCGCGTGCATCGCTCTGGGGATGATTACTTCCAAGTTTGGCTTGCAACTTGCTTGTATGTCTCTCTGATGTCATTTCCGTTTGCGCCTCACTGTGACATGTAGTGCGACTCGTGCTCGCTTTCTTAAACGCGATCGCGCTCATTCTCCTCCGGCGAGCAGTATCGAAGCGCTTTGGGAGACAGACGAGTTGGTGGTATGCGCTACTGACGTGTTCCCAATTTCATCTTCCGTTTTGGATGGGTCGAACGCTTCCCAACATGTTTGCGTTGCTGCCTGGTATAGCGCCTTTTATTCTGTTGAACATCGATGCTCAATCTCTCTCATAGTGAACCTCGCGTACTATATGCTGTGCAACCGTTCACCTATGTCTACGAAAGCCTCAAAACAACGTATAGATGTAGCAGTCGCTTTGCTGACGTTCGCGGCTGTTGTTTTCCGTGCTGAGTTGGCACTTTTGCTTGCCCTCCTCGCACTACAGCTTCTTGTTCAAGGCCATGTCACTTTCCTTGGTCTCGTCAAGGTCGGTTTACTGGCTGGTCTGGCGTCTGTAGGTCAGCTATATTCCCGATTATCATGAGAAATCATTCAACAACGCCCGCACTTAGCCTTCACTGTCACCGTCGATTCGTATTTCTGGAAACAATGGCCTTTATGGCCGGAGCTCTACTGTCTTTACTTTAATGTTTATCTAGGCAAGAGTGCGGACTGGGGTGTGAGCATCCGAATTACAGAGACTGATATAGTCTCTAATCCATTTTTACTTGTGTCACACAGACATCTCCCGTGCATACATATTTTACCGCATATCTTCCCAAACTTCTTCTCGGTGCTATCCCAATGGCGGCTGTCGGTATTGTACATGACCACCGAATACGGTCAATGCTTGTCGCTCCCTTCGTGTTTGTGCTCGCGTTGAGCGCACTTGGGCACAAGGAATGGCGCTTCGTTATATACGTGGTGCCGCTTGTCAATGTCGCTGCAGCTCGAGGCGCACGGTGGATGTGAGTGTCATTTTGTCCCGCTCTTCAGTAAGTTGTACCGATCGATTTGTTTAACGAAGGACTTCACGTAAGAAGGGCTTCCTGTTCAAGTACCTCGTTTTCCTCTCCGCCCTATTCTTGATATGCCTGAACTTTGTTGTGACATTGATCTCCATACAAGCATCGGTGGCGAACTATCCAGGCGGTGTAGCGTTATCTGTGTTTAATCAAAGATACTCGGAACAGCGGAACAGTGAGTGACATTGCCCTTGTCTTGATGTCATATCTACATAAATTACAGTTCACGTGCATATATCCAATCTTGCGGCCCAAACAGGCGCATCGCTGTTTCTCCATGAACACGCTCCCCCTGTTGCGTCGACGTTACAGTCATCATCCCAGTCATCGTGGGTGTATAATAAGACAGAGTCGTTGACTTCATCGATGATCTCGTCTTCCACCTTTACGCACCTGATCGCCGAGTCTCCCGAGATGGCTGGCGAGGAATGGGCGATCATTGAGACTATACCTGGTTTTAGTCGGTGGAGTTTGAATTCTGTCTTGCTGGGCAAGCTGAAGGAAGGAAAGTTGTTGGAGCTTTCGCTGGACCAGTGGGCTCAGGTGCTAAAGATGGAGGTAGCCGATCAACTTTGGATTCTAGAGAGACGTCCAACCGTCAAGTAGGTTGATGTGCAACCTTAGTGAGCCTCCCGATACATATCAGTACTTAAAACCTGGTGCTGATCAACAACTCCATTCTCTCCGCCAGGTCCGGGGAAAGTAAAATTTGGTTTGTAAAGCTCGAGACAATATCGATACCTGCTGAACCTGTGGGTGAAAGACCAGTTACAGAAGCAGCAGCTAGTTCTATTTTGTCTGGAAGGTGGCAGGTCATTCCCAAGGACCACACAACGGGCAAAATATGTGAAGCACCTGAGAATGTCTCTCGAATGAAAAATTTTTAAAACCGGGATTGCGACCTCAGTTTTTCATCCTTGGCGCCAGGTGGCCAACAGAAGATAAAGATTTGAAGATGAGCGCTGAGCTGTCAACATGTCACCGCCGAGATCATATACGTACGGCGACTGCCTGTGCGGACTTGCCAGCACACTGCTTGCCAGCACACTGTTATCCATCATCGATCATCCATGTACTGTATCCGAGCCCTTTCTTTCGGATTGCTCATTCTCAGGCTGGATAATCCATCGGGTCAACGGATGGTTGAGTGATGGAAATATTAACATGCTACCTTACAAAGTCGATGAGTTTTCCATACTAATACACGCTCACAATTTTAACAGAACATAGTTTTATTATTGTTTTGCCACTATGGAAGCTTCGTGTAAGTGGCACCAGTTTGTTCAGAGCTAACCGAGTATGCCGTACTAATGCACCCCTGGTTTCAAACTCAAAATGCACTGTCATTACGTCAGCCTCGGGCTAGCAGTTACCCGACATACAGGTCGGGTAGGTCAGGCGTGCGATTTTTTCACTGAAGGCAAGCTGAAGTGACTCAGGCCTGGAATACTTCACATTTATTCTGAATTAGCGTTGATCCGACTCGAGGTTGATTTGCACGCGCAGAAGACTTGCAGTAGCTCTTCTCCTGATCTCAGAAGGCCACTCCTTCTGAAATAAACACTTCGTATGTGACATACCACCTGATACACTAGTACAGTGCCTTCAAACTGTCAAATTAATTAAATTACCATAAAGTGGCGCTGCAGCAGGAACATAATAAATAAAGACTCGGATTTGCTATGCTTGATGCCGTTCCTCGCTGGTCTCACAGCATGGACTCTGATGCCTTGTACATTGCCCTTGTCTCCTTCCTGGCTGCAGGAGCAGCTGTTTATCACCTCCGAAGAAGATCCCCAAAACCCAACTTTCCTCCAGGCCCTCCTGGGTGGCCCATTCTCGGGAACATATTCGATATAGCGAGCGCTGAGCCGTGGATTGCGTATAAAAAGCTTGGGGAAAAATATGGTGTGCAACTGTTCCTCTCCTGTATATAAAATATATTTATATATTTTTTAACTGCCCAATTTTACCCTCAGGTGACCTCGTCCATGTGCGCGTACTAACGCAAGATGTGATCATCCTGAACTCCTACGAGGCCATCAGAGAGCTGTTCGAGATACGCTACGCTCTCAGAACTATTCTAACAGGCCATACATACCTGTAAACGACGTGTCGGTCTTTTCTCATGCTTTAAGCGCTCGCGTGTCTGACAAGTTTACCAAAGGTTGGATATGAGCTGGAATACTGGATTTATGCCCTATGATGAGGAACGGAAAGCACAGAGGAAGATGTTTTCACAAGCTCTCCGACCTGAAGCCATCGCTTCGTATGACCCGATGTTGTCTGCAAAAACGCGAGAACTCCTCAAAAATCTGAGCGACAGCCCTGCTGATTTTGAGAAACACTTTAGAACGTTCGTACTTTATATAGCAGGCTGACCATATGCCAAACTGGTCTCTAGGTACTCCACTGCGGTTGCGATGGCTGCTACCTACGACTATCATCCCGCTCCGCAATCCGACCCGATGGTCACCAAGCTGAAAGAGATCGATGATATTCTCAACTACCTCGCAAACCCAGCGAGGTCTGCTGTTTTCTCTGCGTTCCCCTTATGTTAGTTATCCAGAAAGAAATTCGAACTCAAAACATCAGTCTTATTGACGCTCCGGTTTTCAGTGATGTATATACCTTCGTGGTTCCCCGGTGCGACTTGGCAACAGACTGCAAATGCGGGACGGAAAGTGATAGACTGGTGGTTCACAATGCCCCTCAAGTACGTGCAAGATAAGATGGTGTGTTTTGTCAAATATGGATGTACGTCAGCTGAATGATGTCCTGTGTCCAGGCGGAGGGCCCGATCGCACCATGCATCATAGGGGACGCACTGTCTCGGATAGACGAGAAACAAGCTGACTCCGCGAATGTCGTCCGACTCATCAGAGGAGTTGCAGCAACGTCTTTGTTCGGTGAGTAATAGATCTTCCAAGTAGATGGCGACCCTGATTGTGTCGTTCACCAGCTGCATCGGAGACGGCAAGTCCTGATCGTGTAATGACGTTTAAACCCCCCGACTGACGAGAATGATAGTCGGATTCGGTACTTCAGGTCTTTGTGCTCGCGATGGTGTTGTACCCAGAGGTACAAAAACGCGCACAAGAGGAGATCCGAACTGTCGTAGGAGTCGAAAGGCTTCCGGAAGCTACTGATAGGTCAAGCCTGCCTTACATCGACGCCGTCTTGAGAGAGACTCTTCGATGGCATCCAGTACTCCCCTTTTGTAGGTGCTCCATTTTTGATACGTGAGCTTTTGCTTATGGTGGTTGAAGCGATCGCCCGGAGCGCTCTGAATGACGACGTCTATCAAGGGTACACCCTCCCCAAAGGTAGGTATAGTGAGTTGAACATGACTATACGATCACTTATCACCTACACGCAACAGGCGTCACGATACTCCCTAATGTTTGGCAAGTCCCAGGCGAACATTGAGCATTCTTTGCCCGATTTAACGAAAGCACAGGGCGATTGCACACGACGAGACTCGATACCCCGATCCATCCAACTTCAATCCCAGCCGGTTCTTCGACGACCAAGGGAATTTGAACAGTGATACCGTACAATACCCTTTCGGGTTCGGAAGGCGAATTTGTGCGTCTGTGATGAGCTTTCATCGTACCATTTTATGTTGATCGGTAATCTCCTCCCCTCTGAAAGGCCCGGGCCGAGTCCTCGCAGATGCTTCCTTGTGGCTCACTATGGCTAGGTTGCTTTGCCTGTTTTCGTTCGAAGCGCCCCTAGACGAAACAAGGAAGCCTGTCAAGATTGAACCCAAGTTTGCGATGGGGTTAACGTCGTGAGTCGTATCCTCTCTCGCTATCGTCGTTGACCGATGACGTGCGCATCCTCCGTAGACACCCGGAGAATATTCCTGTCCAGATCTCTTTGCGACTTGGAGCACAAGAGTTTGCTGGTCTGTTGGGAGCGAACTTCGATGATTAAGCGAATATAGGTTTGTCCAGCTCAGGCTCTGATGATGTATATGCTCTCTGTATATAATTAGGAAATTGCTCAGGACCGACCAAATTGAGTTAGTAGGTCCACGTCATCCGTGTCATTCAATGGGAGTCTCGAGCGTCCATCGGGTGGCGGTATCCCGTTCGATCTGCTCTGCTGAGGGGATCCTCGCGCTTGAGTACCATGAGTTGACGCTTCCTTATGTTTGACGCGCCAGAAGCTGATGAACGTGCTATCCCCGTGAGCGCTGGATGAGGTGGCCGGTAAGTACGATTGCTCCGAGGTCCCGATCATCTCCTCTGCGCTACCGTCGCCCGGCATTCCGTTGTCACCGTGTGAGTAAAAACTATACCGGATCAGGACGAGCCGCGATGACCCATATTTGGTGGCGTACGTCGTGTGCGAGAGGTACGGGAATCCAACGAACTGGAAGAAGATAGAGTTGAAGAAGTTGGCGATGAAGACGAAGACTGAACCGGAGGGCAGGTCGTCGATAAAAGTCCCTGCGTCCGGTTCCAGGCCTGACGGTGCGTGTATTGTCGTTTCCAGTAGGGAGGGACGGCGTCCGCTTGTGCCGCCGCATACGTGGAGGGGTAAGCAGATTAAGGGGGAGGCTGGGAGTTCTGGTCATGTGACGTAAATGTCTCCGTCATCCGTACGCGCCGGCCCGGCCTTGCACAGGCCCGCTCGGCTTAGCCATAACGCAACTTGGCAAAGACGCTATCGTTTTGCTTGCTCCCACCAACGATTCGAGGAAGAAGATGGGTTGGTCCTTCAACGGTAGAATGTACAAATGAGTGTGGGTAAGATCGTACCGACAGCTCAATGAAAAAAGAACGGTCGATGAGTTTGGATCAAGGCAGCACGGGGTGACGAAGGCAGGGGCCAAGTGCGACTGGACGGATGAGGGGGGCCCAGGCGGTGGGTGCACATAGTCAAAAGTCGCGCTCAAAGTCGTACGCGAGGGTCACAGTCAAGTCCGTCTTCGGCGAGGGTGATTTGTGTGGTACATACCCAAGGCCGAGGAAGAGTTGTTTGCGTCGTCGTGACTCGTGACCAAGTCGAGTTGGTCCCCCTCTTTGTCTGAAGCTCATCTAGTTCGCGATCCGCTTCGGGCGACGGTTGCTGCGTTGGTAGAGGTGCGTACCCGGCTGGCATTTTGAGCTAAAAAGCTCAGGTGGGTTGCTCAACGACGTCCACCAGACAGCTCCGTCGCTACCATACATCCGCCTCTACCACGTTGAAAGCAGTCAGTCAGTCGAGAACAACGGACGGAAGAGAAAGAGCGATTGAACAGGATATACGATCGTCATTCTCACCTCAGTCTGTTCGTCGTTATTCTTACATGGACTCATCACTAGAGTGCTGACTGGCGCTGACAGTTTGAGAGTTGTTTCCCCCTTGAAACCCTTTCCCAGTTCACTCCTGCACCTATCGTCCTTTCTGTTCCACCGCTCTCCTGTCCAACCATGGTTAGTGCTCGACGGGAAATTACACAACTCGTCCAACCTGCCGCTGTAGAGAGTGGTTCTCTATCGGGAAGCCATTATCAAGGACCTCCAGCGATATCTCGAGCTTCCATTTTCTACTTTCATGGAATCCACATTCCATTTTCCGAGCCTGGACGAGTGCTCCAATATGCGCAAAGCATTGGTACAGGATGGTCTTTTGAATATTTCGGGTGACGACGCGCGCTGGACTTCCTTGACCGCGCCTTCCGGATCCAATGTCCGCGAAGCTGCAGCGTTCGAACCATTCGGTGATATCATCGCGCATATTTTCGGTCACATACCCAATTGTGGAATGTCTTTCGTTGCAAACCCAAACAAAACACCTTCCTCCGAGCGTGGAAATACGTCCCGCCCAGATGCATACATCCAACTTGGTCCCGTCTCAGGGTAAACATATTGGTTTTCCATTACCGCTTCTTTTGAATTCAAGAAGGCCTTGAGGAGCTACGCAGCGGATTATGTACGTCCTATGGACTTCGAAAACATTGATTGCGCTTAACCTGAATACATTAGAACAAGGATTATATGGAGCCTGCACAATGTCATGCGCGAGGATCCACTTCGACGCTTTGCGTTCGGATTCACCATAGAGGACACGAAAATGAGACTTTGGCACTCTAATCGTGCATTCTTGGCGGCGTCGGAACCCATTGACATTCTGACGGTATGCCATTCAGTTATGAACTGTCTCTACCTTTGAGGATCTAGGATATCGGTGATGTGATCTCCTTGTTTCTCTCCATTGGTGCGAAGGAAAGGAAAGAGCTCGGATGGGATCCTACTGTCAATCGCATCATTATTCCAGGACAGAAACCCCAGTATCAATTCAAGGTCAAAAATGAGCTCTACACCACAACGTGCTCACTTGCCACGTATGGCGTGGATTCCATTGTTGGTCACGGGGTTCGGGTGTACGAAGCGAAGGATCAGAATGGGAGGCTTGTTGTCATAAAGGACTGCTGGAGTTCAGAGAGCCGCGAGCCGGAGGGGAAAATCTTGCACGACGTTCTCAATGACATCCGGGAGACACTGGGAGACGAAGTGGCTGATGAAGCAGAGACATACATCGTCAAGGTTCGGACATTTGAAGATGTCGAAGACCACAAGACATTCGAACCCGTCGCTGAGGGAAATTTACGATGGATCACCATTAGTCCTGATATCGCGCGTCCTTATTCGACCTCAGTGATTCGGAAATTCCAATTACCTGCCGTAGGTGCAAAACCGTTGCAATGCCTGGAAAGATGTAGTTGACGTTCCTGCGTTGAGAGAGGAAACCTCACAGTCATACGTCAAGATGCAGGGCATCGTCGAACAGATGACTGTACTTCCGTCGTGGGGAAATGCATGCGACGTCAAGACGCTCGGGAAGAGAATGGTCCACCAAGCATACACGAATATGGCCCGTCATAAAACGCTTTCGCTTTCGGCTGACGAGGCTTTTCGAATTATACAAGGTATGCTCGAGGGCCAGCAGGCACGGAAAAGCGTGGGACGCTCAGTTATTTCTTTGGGCTCTATGCAAACAGCAGGCTACCCCATGCCTCCGCTCTATAGTCCTCAGCGCCCGTTCCCTCCGGTCACCTGCGCGACTGCAAGAGATTTACTCCCACTTTTCCAAGGCGACGTATTTACCGCCCCAGTGATACAAGAAACACAGCTTTGCGAGGAGCAGGTCCGAATTGAGTCTGTTGAGGAGGAATTTCTACCGCAATGCGATGAAGGAGCTGCACAGCGCGACCCTGGCGTATCCGATGCCGTGTGGAACCAATTGCGGAAAGACGCAGAGAAGCAAAAAAGGAAGACGCGTACCGCGGAAGATCTGGAAGTGCAACAGAGGCTCAAAGATCTGGGCCGCTGTCCGATGGATTTCGAGTGGATTAGGCAGGCGCACGGCTACCGGTGTGCGGGTGGCACGCACTTTGTATCGCACGGCGAAATAGGGTCTGGGCGAAATGCCAAGCGGGCTCGGATTTAGATGTCATTAACTGACATCCATGTTTCAGTATTTGTTGATCCGTTCGATACCTGTTTCTATCACATCAGACATTTTATATACCATATGTAGAGTTGTATTTTTGATGAACAATAGTAGTACATGACCACCAAAGGGAAGCAAGATATTGTATAGTGCACAATAAACTTGCAAAACGACGACATGTCTGATGTATTGCTCGATATCACCCAGCTGGACACAGCACACAGCACTCCGTCAGCGTCGATAACGACAAGAAAAACAAACCTGAAACCACTTGGGTTGAATGGTAGGGCGCTGGAACCGTTGGGAAGGTACAGGTAGAGTTGCTGAGGTTGGGGACACTGGCACCGCTTCAGGCTGCAGAGACATCAGCAATTTGTGTACGGCCTTATTCCCGCACTTTGTCGCACTGATGCACAAGTAGCACAAGGCTACTCGTTTTCTTGGATTCCACTTGTACGACACTTTATGTAGTGTCTCAATTAGAATAAGTAGCTCAAGACGAGCAAAGCCATCCATTAGAAAAGTAGAATTGGTATTGTGTCGTTGCTGCCCTCGCCGACCCGAACACTGCCGAGAGGCAATTGCGCAACATGCAGTTGCCCGCGCCCTCCCGCTCCCGCTCTCGCTACCCGTGTCGTCCCCATCCCGCTCCCTCCCCTCCTCACCCCGTCGCTCTCACTACCTCACCTTCCCGTTCCCGCTCGAGCACCCTCCCCCTTCCTCCCTCTGAGTCTCTGACGATGAAACTACAGTGGCAGGACACCGCAGCAAGTCACGGTGGAATAATGACAGTGACACAAAACCATGTGCATCGCCGGGGTTATCTGTTATAGGGTGGTTGATTGGTCGGGCGAAGCTATCACGAGACATACTTAAGTATTGTCATCAGCATCGTGACCTGGCAATGAAATGATAACTTCAGTATCTTCCAAGCTAGGAGGGCAGTGGGTAGCGGACTCGGAGTATACTGTACTTGCGGGAGTCTCGGCCCGGTGCCTACTTACTGTCTATTTCAGGCAACTTGGCCACGTGGGAAATTTGTGTAAAAAAAAGCTCTCATCTTCGGTCGCCTTTAGCACCTCAACGCCCACTCGGAACTCAACGGAAACGATACCATTCGAGTCGGAATAGCCCAGCGATCACTTTCCGAATAGACCGGCGCAGAAAA